>CM028347.1:81476545-81599545 GCA_016618105.1 Dendrobium huoshanense | reverse complement strand
TGTAAGAGGTTAGATCGACAACAAATGATTAGGTAGTTTTGCAATGAAATGTATAATTAAATTAATGTCATAGATAGAGCCCATTAGTTCTCCAATGGCTAATAAATTCGTGAATAATGATTCATATGGTCCACTTGATAGGCACAAAGCTCTTTTTGCTCTAAGGTTGGCTTAAATTTGTCATCTTAGATAAGCATACACCCTTGGTATACAATATACCCTTAGACAAAACAACCCATGACTATGGATAAGGATCTTTAAATCAAGTTTGGTAGTCTATCTCCTATAAGTAAACTAATAGTAAATATGATTACCTAGATTATGGAATCATGGATCTTGAATGAGGTTGTCATCATTCTCCTCACAATCTGCTTTAATGCAATGCAGTAGATTTCAAATCATATATCAAAATTGCTATTACAATACACTCAATGCTTAATGTCAATCTAATAACTAGTCTTAATAAAAAATTCTCCTCATTATCGGAAGAGATAATTAACCATAGGGGCTTGTGCCTTTGGAAAACTTAGAACCATATATATATATATATATATATATATATATATATATATATATATATATATATATATATATATATATATATATATATATATATATATATATATATATATATATATATATATATATATATATATATATATATATATATATATATATATATATATATATATATATATATATATATATATATAAGTGCCCCACAATGAACTACTTGTTTTTCTTAAGATAGTGTTGTGTTAAGCTAAAATAAATTCATAAAAAATATGACTATAATACTGATACCACATATGCACTACACATTCATTAAACTATAAGCATAAAAGTTTCATTCTAGAAAAAGTAGAATATTAGGGAGTTAATACTCGAGTGGAGGGAGAGTAAGTTTTGCTTTTTATAATACTCTAAACAAGAATTATAAGATAAGTGTTGATATGTCACCAAAAATTCACTTTGATCATGCATAATTCTCAATGTAAATATGAGTTAGAAGCTTCAAAACTTGAAATCGGGACCATATGAACTGCAATTTCAGGAAACTTATAATCAAATTAAACATCTCCATGAGATGAACCCAACAACACCAAATTCAAACTAATATGAGCCCAAATGTGTCTAAATCAAAGGACAATGGTTTATATGGAAGCTTCAAAGCATTAATTGGATGACCATATGATATCTAAATATGACATGGTTATATTCAAAGTGAGTGGCTCGATGAGATGAATCCAACGAGCCTAAAATCATTTATTTTTGACACCTGTAAGGCATTTAAATGTTTATAAATACTCCACAATTAAGGGGACAAGTATGAAGCGTCCAATGGAACACTCCATATATGCCCTTGATCTTCTCCATATTTACAAGGCATGTCAATTCCAAAAAATTATAAATAGACCCTCATTCTTCACATGAGGGAGGAGGAGAAAAGGAGAAAAGCTTGGGAGCTCTCTTACCATTGACAGCCATCGGATTTCTTTCCAACCATTGACTGTCGTCAAAATTTTGTCTGTTGGCCACCACCAATTTTTTTTCTATCACCGGCTATCATTGGACTTCCTCCCGTTTGTTGGTATTCGCCATATCACTTCCTGATTGCTGTTTATTTACAAACTTATGCCCGTTTGTTGATTATCACATGGTATCCAGCCATCACTAGACATTTGGTGAACTTTCTATGTTATTCAATCTATATCAAGAGTACTCATATGCAATTTTGTGCATTTTTTCAATACATTGTATTGTCATTGTTCTTATGTAGTAGGAAGGGTCAACTTCTGTAAGCTAATCAAATATTAGTGGAATCTTTTCGACTAGGCAAGGCCCTGTGATTTTTCCCATTTTAGTATTTTTCAAGTAGAAATCTTGGTGTTTCTTTATCATATATTTGTGTGCTGAATTTTGCACATTGCAAAGACGTAAAACATTTTCACTCTACCTCTGCAAATTTCTCAACCCGCAACAACTGTAGAATTTAAAAGCATCTAAGTTCATTTATAACAACTAACTAATGAAAAAAAGTATTCAAGCAAGAAAATGAGAAGCTGAGGGACAACACATTAATATGTTTATATGGTTTAACCTCCAACTTGACATCTGTCCATTCTTAATCAACACTTAGAATTTTTAACATTTTTTAGCTTATTATATCACCTCTATATTACATAGTGTCTCAAAAGAATTTGAAAGACATAGTTAAAGTGATAATAATTATTACAGGCTAGAATATATGATGCAATAGAGTTAGAATTTATCATCTCAGCGTATACGAATATCCAACACACAAACAGAAGAAAAATGAAATATTAGAATTTTCATGTGGAAACCAAGGAAAAGGGAAAAATCACGGAGCCACGCCTAGTTGAAATGGTTTCACTAATGTTTGAGTAGATTACAAGTATATGATTCATCCTTGAAATTGAGGATGTTCAAATTACAATAGTTAACTATTGGGTTGAAATCTGAAGGTCGGACGGAAGTCCAACGTCAGTCTATGACCGGGAAAAAAATTGACATCAATTGGCTGTCAGGCAGAAGTCTTAATTTCGTTGGTGGCCGGGCAAAAATCTGGCATCAATGGTTTGTCCGGGCGGCAATACGGAGTTAATTGGCGGTCGGGTGAAAGTCAGGAGGTGGTTGAGGAGTTTGGTGGAAAAAGAACTCTCTTCCTTCTCTTCGTTGCTTAAGTCCCCCTTCCATGAAGAATGATGGGTCTATTTATATTTTCTGAGATTTTCATGGCCAATATTAAACCCCTTGATCGTGAACTGTTTACTGGGCATTTGAATGTCTTAATGATATCAAATTTTGGTGATTTTTAGTCTCGTTGGATTTTTCTTGTCGAGCCGCTCAATTCGACTATAAGAATGTCATGTTTGGAAATCGTTTGGTTTTCCAATTTATGGTTTCAACCTTTAAAATGTGCTTTGGGTCTTCAATTTGGACCCATTTGGGCTCATATTGAGTCAAATTTGGTGTCATTGGGTTTGTATTTCTGAGACGTTCAATTTGACTATAAGTTTGTTAAAATCGGAGTTTAGATGATCCTGAATATAATTTCAGAAGTTTCCAACTTGATTTTGCCTTGAGATTATTGCCCGATCAAGATAAATTTTTTTATGATATATCAATAATAATAATAATAATAATAATATATTATCTTCATCATAAAAACAATCATATTAATATTCTTCAAGTCTCTAGTAATGGAATTGAACTTATTAAATGCAATTAAATAGGCATCATATCATGCATGAGAAGCAATAGAGTCTCCATTTTTGATGAAATTGATTGGAGAGACTTTTTATCATATAATAATTGTAGCTTGAGCCACAAGCTTTATTTTCATGTTTTTTCGGAGACCTCTACAAAGATCTAAGTTGCCAAATAAAGAAGAGTTATTAAGAGAACCATATCATCCAACCTTGAATCTCTTTTGCTCATCATTTCAAGCATCTTGGTACATCCCATAAATGCCTTCATAAGTTCTACTTGACAAGAACATCTCCTATCTTATTTCTGTAAATCCATAATCCTTTAATCCATTAACTTTTTTATCTCAAACTCTATACAAATCATACTCCTAAGAAAATATTAGCTTTAATATGAACTATTAGGTAATGGGTACACTTAACTTTATACTATTAAAATGTCAGCCTAGCAGCAATTATTACAAATGATATCACATAAAGAGAATACCAAAATATAATTTAGCTTAAGTAAGTGTTGCGTCCAAGAGTATTCGCGGCGGTAGAGAAATATAAAGTTTAACGTCTTAGCGTTGTACGAAAATCCGGCATGCACACAGATAAGAGAGTATGTAGCATTCATCAGAGACATCAAGATTTTTACATGGAAAATCTCAGAAAATGGGGAAAAACCACAGGGCCTACCCAGTTCAAATGAATCCACTAGTATAGCAGTTGATTACAAATGAGGCCCTTCTCTGAGAAGGCCTTAGCTTGATGTAAAATTTATAAAGTACATTACATGATGTGAATATAAAGAGTCACTATTGACGTGTTCGTTTGGTCGGAAGGACCATAGTCTGGTGACAGAGGTCAGAAGAATCGTAGTCGGCATACGACGGAGGTCATAAAGATCGTTGTCTGGCGACAGAGGTCAGAAAGACTGTAGTTTGCGGACGACGTAAGTCAAGAGGACCGTAGTCGGCTGGCGACGGAGGTCGGAAGGACTATAGTCGGTGGGCGACATAAGTTAGAAGGACCGTAGTCGGCAGACGACGGAGGTCGGAAAGACTGTAGTCGACGGGCGACGTAAGTTAAAAGGACCGTAGACGGCGGGCGACAGAGGTCAGAAAGACTGTGTTCGTCAGGCGACGTAAGTTAGGAGGACCGTAGTTGGCTGGAGACGGAGGTCGGAAGGACTGTGTCAGGTAGAAGTCCAACAATATAAAGAAATCCATCCTCGGCTAAACGTCAAGCAAAAGTCTGATAACCGGTAGAAGACTGGCATCGGGTAGAAACTTGGCGATGAGTGAAGGTTCGGCATCGGGTAGAAGTTCGACGTCTGTTGGTGGTTAAGGAGAACTTCGACATCACTTGGGTGGAGTTTTGGTGTCAGGGGGAACTATGTCGTTACTTGGACAGAATGTCAGCATCCCATGGAAGTCAGGAAGAATTCTAGCATCCCGTAAAAGTCGGGCAGAATTCCGGTGTCCTGTGGAAGTCAGGTAGAATTCCGGAGTCATTTAGAGTTCGGGCGGAACTCCGACGGTGGTCGAGGAGGAGTCTCCCTCCTACTCTTCTCTGCTCATCTTCTTGTCCCCCCCCCCCTGCTCATGCTTCTTCTTCTCCTTCTTCTTGTTTCGGTCCCCCCTCAAGAGAAATGAGGGGTCTATTTATAGATTTTATGGAGTGGCATGACCCCTAAATAGATGAGAGATCAGGGATAAATATGGAGTGGTTCGGATGAACGGTCGATATTGAATCCTTCGATCGTGGACCGTTTATCAGACATTTGAAGGTCTTAATGATGTCAGAATTCGGATTCTTGGGCTCGTTGGATTTGTCTCGTCGACCCGTTCGATTCGACTATAAGCTCGTTAAAATCGAATACCGTTTGGTAACTCGAATTGTGGTAAGAACTTTCAAACAACACTTCGGGTGCTTGATTTGGGCTCATTTGGGCTCGTATTGAGTCAAATTTGGTGTCTTTGGGTTCGTATTTCTGAGACGCTCAGTTTGACTATAAGTTTGCTGAAATCGAAGTTCAGATGCTCCCGGATTTAATTTTTGAAGTTTCCGGCTTAATTTTGCCTCGAGATTTGTGCCCGATCAAGATAATTTTATGATGACGTATCAGTAAGCTTACTCTTTTAGGAGAACATAGATGATTTGATCCACAAATAAAGAAGCTATAATCATGATGTATAAAAGTATAATAAAAAAATACTTATCAGCTGTTCCAAAATTTTAAGCATGCCCCTCACGCCAAAAAAAAAAAAAACAAATCTTAAGCCTCATAAAACAAGTAAAAGAGATATAAATTTAGAAAGATTAGAAAGAAAGATGATTGAATAAATACAAAAAAATTTACCCTCTTCAAAAGTTCCATAATTTCTTGAGATGCTACTTTGAAGTCCCAAAATTATTCTTCATTCGATTTTCTACTTTCTTTCTTCATCTCTCCATTTCTCTTTCTTCTTAATTATGTCTCATCTTCATTAAGAAAATAAAATAAAAATAAAGACTATGATATCTTATGCTTCCATATTAAATTAAGCTTTCATGCATCAACTTATACATCCACCAATCCAATTTAAAGCTAACCTTACTTATGCAAAACCTTATAATATATATATTTTAAATGTTCACCAAAGAAATTTGATGCCCACCTTATTATGTGATTTAAACATAATTATCAAATCAACGCATAATAAATCACCGAATATATTACCAAATTTTCATATAAGAAATTTACATCCAACCTTATCATGTGAATCATATATAAATTTTGGTCAATATCTAACAATAATAGGTTGTTTAACTAAAAGTAAGATTTAGTAAATATATAATTAATAAATTATGAGAGTGTTAAATCCTAAAAATTATTTGACATTATATATGCTAAATTTACCTAAATTCTAATAATTAAATTGTTTGGTAGTTATTTGAGGATTTACATTTAAGTGGATGGAGGGTTAGTTTTTCTTACAAAAAATTTCTTTAAATTTATTAAACTAAATAATTAATAATTATTATTAATTAAAAAAAAAATAGTTAGAATGAAATAGTTACTTCAACAATTATACTATAATGGATTAATCAAAGATATGAGTAATAGTATTATATGGTTATAGTGGGTTATTTCTTGATATTCTAAAAGCATTTTTAAAAAGTTTAGTTTGAATGTTTTGGAAATGATAGCTATAACAATTATACTAATTTGATATTAATCAAGAATATAATTACAAAAAATAAATATTTATAAGTGCTTATTTATGTTAATTAGACATAGAATAATTAACTAATAGTTTTTTTTTACTATGATTCATTAAAAATTAGCTATTTATGAAGACTAAGTAATGATTAGTCAAGGTTTTACTAAGGTTCATTAAAGTGATCCTAATATTTAACTATATTATTTAAGCTCAAATATCTTACCCTTAATTACAAACGAGAGATGAGAAAATCGTGATTGAATCTCAGTAATAAAAAGTATTGATAAGAATGATAATATGTAAAGAAGAAGAATAGCTCATGATAAGAGTTTATTATTATAAGACATTGTCAAAAGTGGCGGTATGTGAAGGAGAAGATAATTTTGTGATCAATATGCTCCTTGTAGGGAAAAAGTTATTTTGTGCGGACCCAAACGATATCCGGAGGCCAATCAGAACGCATCACATCACTTTTTTGCTCTGTACCGCTCGATACCGGGTGATGTAGTGATAAGCCATCTTGATATGTTTATTATCGTATCAAGCAGTCGGCGTGCTTATTGTTCGTTGCCAAGCCACTACCGTCTGCAGCCTGTGTACTGCTGCTCTACTCACCCTTTGATTCCTGCAAGTCTATCACAGCCGTTGATGGCTAACGGCTCCTGTCATCCCGTTCCTTCTTTATATTCGACTTACTGTAGCTTCGGTAAATATAGAAGATAGGATATGAACTTCAAACTAATCCTCTGTTGTTTTCTTAATGTATTGAAGTTCTGATCTCTGTTTTAGAGTTCCTGCTTAAACCTTATCATGGTATCAGAGCTCTAGGTTATTTTTTTCTTTCTTACTTCTTCTTGCTGTTTACTTCTCTAATGGCGTCGTCTTCCACTGTCACTCCGACGGAGAGTTCGGAGTCAAGTATTACAGTGAGTACGCTCATTATTCCTGCTCAACTCAAGTTCTTCATGTCGAATGTCAAGACAATGGTCAATGTCCAATTAACGACCGAAAATCATCTTATCTGGAAATCTCAAATGATGAAGTTGTTCACCGCTAACAGCTTTGAAGGACATCTCACCGGAGATACAGTGAAACCGGTTAAGCAAATTATAGCTACTGACGGTAGCAGTTCTCTCAATCCTGCCTATTCAACTTACATGTTGATTGATCAACACCTCTCATCTGCTATTTACTCTACGGTCTCACCATCACTGCTTCCGTATATCTTAAATCTGGATTCTACCCATGAAATTTGGGTAACGCTGGAACGACGACTACAGTCATCAAACCGCTCCAGACTGCTTCAACTCAAAGGAGAACTTCATCAACTGAAACTTGGCGATAAAACCATGTTTCAGTACCTCACAGACATTAAAACAAAAGTCGATGCCATTGCTGCTGTCGGTTCGACTATAGATCCAGAAGACATTATACATTATACGTTAAACGGTCTCCCTTCGACCTATCAGTCATTCAAAACCTCTATTCGTACTCATCTGGGTGAGCTGCCTCTTGATGACTTCTATTCCCTGCTTTGCAGCGAAGAGTTGCATTTACAGGCCGATATTAGTCGTGAGTCCATCGCCACTTCTGTTCCTGATCCAAACTTTGCTCTATCTGCCACTCAAGGATCGAATCGAAGCCGCTCATCTTATCGTGGTAGAGGTCGAGGTTCTCCCTCTGGAAGAACTGGTCCTGGCAGATCACCGTCTGGAACATTTAATCCTGCTGCAAATCGTGGAGGTCGTCGACCGCGATCCAATCTAGAATGCCAGATCTGTGAAAAATCTGGCCACTCAGCTGTCAACTGTTGGTATAGACATGATCCGGCATACTCTGCTCCACCACAGGCATATATTAACACAGATTCGCCTCAAAACGCTGAATGGTATTTAGACTCAGGGGCAACTGAACATCTCACCTCTAATGCCGCTCAGCTACAGAATGTGCAACCTTATGCTGGGACCTCCAACGTTCAAGTGGGCAATGGTCAACAACTCCAAATTGCTGGCACTGGACAGGGGCTCCTACCTACACCTCATCGTAAGCTTTATCTATCGCGTATCCTTCATGTTCCGCAACTCTCTCATAACCTTATCTCAATTCATAAGCTAACCACTGATAATCCATGCTTTGTTATTCTCAACTCTCATGGTTTTCGTATAAAAAACTACCAGACCAACACAACACTTCTCCAAGGTCCCAATCTTCATGGGCTCTATCCGGTTAACACCTCTGTTGCTGCTCCCTCTACCACTTATGGACCTTCTACTACAGCACTTACTACTACCACTACCAGCAATCACTCCTTGTGGCACCAGCGACTTGGACATCCGTCTCCCTCCACTCAACGGTTTATTCCCACAATTTTTCCCAGCAAGTCGTCTGTTAGCCGCGATTTTCATTGTAATGCTTGTGCTCAATCTAAGAGCACTCGCTTACCATTTTCCTTATCTTCTAGTAGATCATCTAAATGTTTAGAAATTATACACAGTGATGTTTGGGGCCCGTCCCCTACAGTATCTATGCAATCCCATAGTTACTATGTGATTTTTGTCGATGATTTCAGTCGTTACACTTGGGTTTTTCCAATGCACTTAAAATCTGATGTGTGTTCAATTTTCTTACAATTTAAAAAAATTTGTTGAAACTCAATTTCAAACGAAAATTAAAATTCTTCGCACCGATCGTGGTGGCGAATACCTCAATGCCAACATTCAACAACAACTAAAACATTTTGGCATTCTTCATCAGACCACTTGCCCTTATACACCTCAACAGAATGGAGTCTCTGAACGCAAGCATCGACACATTGTTGAAACAGTCAGAGCTCTATTACTTCATGCTCATCTTCCTTCACAATTCTGGGCTGATGCACTCCTTACGACAGTTTATTTAATTAATATGCTTCCTTCTTCATCAATTCATCACAAATCTCCTCATGAATATCTATATAAAAAACCACCTCAATATACTCACTTAAAAACATTTGGCTGTCTTGCCTATCCTTGGCTTCCTACTCAATTGTCGCATAAACTAGCACCAAGATCACAACCATGTATTTTTCTTGGTTATCACAATAACACTAAAGGGTATAAATGTTATGACTTTAACAATGCAAAATTGTACATATCTCGGCATGTACAGTTTTATGAACATCTGTTTCCTTTTCAAAAGTCTATAACATCATCCCTACCATCCTCTTCTATGCCCTTGCCTCAACCTACACCTGCTACTCTCATCCCAGCTTCCGCTATATCACCCAAATTACCTGAGCAGCATCCACCCAGTAACATTGTGTCCAACAACTCTCTACCATTTCCTGAGTCTTCTATCAGTAATATTCCCGTAAATGTCTCGGACTCTCCTCCCACGCCTACAACCCCTGTTCAGTCGTCCAAACATCCTATGCTGACTAGAGCTCAAACTGAGCATCTCAAGCCCAAGCAAATTATGGACCTTGAACATCAGCTTGTACCAACGCAGCCACTTGGTTACACTCAAGCAGCTAAATACCCTGTTTGGAGACAAGCAATGAGTGCTGAATTTGAGGCTTTACAACGTCAAGGTACATGGACTCTTGTGCCATATGATCCGTCTCAAAATCTGTTGGGTTGCAAATGGTTGTTCAAAACCAAGTACAATGCCGACGGCTCTATTGCTCGCTACAAAGCGAGGCTTGTTGCTCAGGGATTCAAACAAGAGCATGGCCTTGATTATCATGAGACATTTAGCCCTGTAGCCAAATTTGCTATAATCCGGGTTTTCCTCACGGTTGTTATCAACCGTGGTTGGCCAATTATTCAATTGGATGTATCTAATGCATTCTTGCATGGAACACTCAAGGAAGTCATCCACATGAAACAACCTGCGGGTTTTGTTGATTCACAGTACCCTAACCATGTCTGCTTACTCAAAAAATCTATCTATGGATTGAAGCAATCACCGAGAGAATGGTTTGCCACATTGTCTTCTTATATGTCTACATATGGTTTTAAAACAAGCTCCGCCGATCCTTCCCTCTTGCTATTGCATAAGGGTTCTACTCAACTATATATGATCATTTATGTTGACGACATCCTTTTAACCGGTAATTCTTAAACTGAGCTATATAAATTGGTTGCTGCACTTCAGTCAGAATTCTCCATGCGCAACCTCGGACACTTGCATCAGTTTCTCGGCCTGCAAGTCTGTCGCACAGCCTCCGGGCTGCATTTGAATCAATCCCAGTATGCGAAAGACATTTTACAACGTGCCGCCATGTCTCACTGCAAACCAGTCGCGACACCACTTCCTTCCCCACTACCTACACCTGATATGACTGATGCATTGTATGATAAGCCTGAGTTTTATCGAAAGCTGGTTGGCTCATTACAGTATCTCACAATCACCCGTCCCGATCTCCTCTTTGCTGTTAATTACCTATCTCAGCATATGCATCAGCCTTACAACACACACTTCCTCATCTTAAAACGGGTTCTGCGCTATGTTCAGGGATCGCTCACACTTGGTTTACCCATTTACAAATCTAATCTGCAGTTAACTGCATTTGCTGATTCCGACTGGGCAACAGATAAAACTGATCGGCGGTCAATTACGGGTTATTGTGCATTTCTTGGTGACACTCTTATTTCCTGGATTGTTAAAAAGCAATCTTCGGTTGCCCGGTCTTCCACCGAAGCAGAGTATCGGGCCCTTTCCACTGCAGCATGTGACATTATCTGGCTCCGGCGTATCCTCACTGAATTTCAAGTTGAACTTCCTGATTCTACAAAGCTTTACTGTGATAATGTATCTGGCTTAGCATTAGCCAATAATCCCATCTTTCATGCTCGTACTAAGCATATCGAGATCGATTTTCATTTTATCAGAGACTGTATTCGGTCAAATTATATTTCAGTTCATCACATATCCACGATGGATCAACCAGCTGATATATTCACAAAAGCACTTGGAGCCAACAGATTTGCGTTTCTTAGAGACAAACTAACTATCTGCTCCGCACCAGTTACTTTGAGGGGGGGGATGATAAGCCATCTTGATATGTTTATTATCGTATCAAGCAGTCGGCGTGCTTATTGTTCGTTGCCAAGCCACTACCGTCTGCAGCCTGTGTACTGCTGCTCTACTCACCCTTTGATTCCTGCAAGTCTATCACAGCCGTTGATGGCTAACGGCTCTTGTCATCCCGTTCCTTCTTTATATTCGACCTACTGTAGCTTCGGTAAATATAGAAGATAGGATATGAACTTCAAACTAATCCTCTGTTGTTTTCTTAATGTATTGAAGTTTTGATCTCTGTTTTAGAGTTCCTGCTTAAACCTTATCATGTAACCCGTTCTAGTTGGTCTCCGAACCGTCCAGTATACGCATAGAATAATTTCTTCCTTGTAGGAAGGCCGAGCTCGCCAATGGAAGAGATGATGTGGATATAAGATAATTCCATCGAATCTTTTAGAGAAAGATTCTCTAATTTGAATTTATAATACAATGAGGAATAAATGAGATTTAGCATTATATAGAATTTAAGCTGTCCAATTTGTCACCACTTGACAATATCTATGTTGAACCTTTTTAAAATACTACTCTAAACACCTACCAAAATAGCCCCAAATTGTATAAGATATAAAAAATTGAAGCTGCTATAATAAAATGAAATAAATTATTAAATAAATTAAGGAGCAGATGCTTTGACAAGGATGTTCTTGTTTATTCAACTATGTACATGAAATTACAGCCAAACTGCCCTAGGGTTTCCGCGGAGAATGCCAAAAGAAATGTAAGGTGGCATTGGATTGGATCCAACGCATCACCTGGACGGAAGTGTTTTAAAATATTCTTGTCTGCATAGCGACGGCGATGCTAACTAAGCTAAAGAATCAGAGATCGGCCTGCAAATTTAATAAAATCCAGGTTCCTTCCACTTACATGCAGAGTCAGATAGCAAGGTAGAGTGCTCTCAGTCGATGATTTATTTCATCTTCTTGTATGTGTTATTCTTTCTTCTATCTTCAAAGTTCAATTCTTTCTGCGAATTACTTCAGAAAATTTTAACTTTCTCCTTTTTAATAATTATACGCTTCATTTGGCGATAGGGAACGCTAAATTAAGACTAATGGAAGCAAGAAGAAAGGGAAAGGGGATTTCAAGGAAACGTTCGTGGCGTTCTGAGGAAGATGAAATTCTTATCAAATATATAAAAAGAAATGGATTGGGAAATTGGAACCTTGTCGGGAAGAATTCAGGGCTTTCTCGGGATGGCAAGAGTTGCAGACTTCGTTGGTTGAACCATCTCCAGCCTGGTCTCAAGAAAAACCTGCCCTTCTCAGAGAAGGAAAAACTTGTTATATTTTCCGAACATGCAGTTTTGGGAAACAAGTGGTCAGATATTGCTAGAAAAGTATATGCCTTTTTTAATTGCAAGTTCTTACTCTTTTATTTTCCAGGCTTAATTACTTATTGATACCAATAACTCGTAATTTTTTTTATCTTTGTTAGCCTTAACCTAGTATAATATTCTATGCCTGACCTTCAGAATATTGATAATTTCTATCAAATTTTTTTAAGGTTCCTGACTGTTGGGGTTCTCTACCGCTACCACTAAAAGGCCTTTTTAATCCTAACTGCTACTGATATATACTACTGAAAATTTTAATTGCTGAACTATGATCTTTTTCGTGAAACTTGCATGATAATTGCTGAACTGATTATCTGAGTATCGTGTACTCTTAATTTTCTTTGCCACAAGCTACTGTTAGGTTTAGGATGGTAATGATGAGGACAAATTAGTAGGAATTTATTTCCTCCAAGTTAAAATTTTTTGCATATTTGTTGGGATTAGAACTAAGTTCTTATACTACAACCTAGATTTGCTTGAATGCCAAGCAAATGCTAATTAACTGGTTTAATTTAGTTCCTTCTAGTCCTTTTTTTCTTCAACTTATAGTTATTTTATCAATTGATTTCTATAATGTTTCTTTTATATATTAACATATATGGTCTGAATTATTCTACAATGTTTTTCAGCTTCCAGGTCGAACAGACAATGAGATAAAGAATTTCATGAACATTCATAAAAAAAAGTGCTTAAAGAGTGGAGTTATATCAATTTATCCTCCAGAAATTAGCATGAGATATACACTCAATGGAACTACTGAATTTCCAAAGATTGAGAGCTCAGGCGATCATGATTCTGTCGTCCATCAATTGGTTGAACTGATGGATCTCCCTTCAATCCAAAATACAGAAAACGATGTCATAGATATCTTATTCAGTCCTTATCTTCATAATCCTCATAGCTCATTCGAGCTACTTCCTCAGCCTCAATTAGCTGCCGCTCATCAATCATCGAACACAAGCTTCAACGTTCTCTCATCCGAACAGTGTTCGAATCTTTCAATTGCTGATCTTCTATATAGTGATTATTCTATGGATGCCGATCTTGGTGTGCACGACTCTATTTAGATCTTTTTAATTATGTTTATTAATTGAATGTTTGTTTGATTGAATTCGCCTATGCAAGAGTCTTTATCTTCATATGTTGTTATTCTTTCTGCAGATTGTTGTTTGCAGTTCATTTCAAGTTCAGGATGGGAAGAAACAAGTCTCCCACTTCAGTCTCGATTGCTAAGAGAATACACTGCTTCTGCTTCAGGAATACTTGATCCAAATCAGACAATGGTGTGGTAGTGATATAGCTCAGCTATTTGAACCCGCCGGTTTTCACAATAAGTAGTCTTATGAAGTGTGATTTGGAATGAACTTGTAGTGATATGCCTCCTTGTTCCTTTTGCAATTTCATTGTTGATGCTTTCTTTTCTGTTCTCCGTTTACTGTAAGTTCATTGTCCATATATCCTGTTCATCATAAACCTTGGAGATGGAAGCAAACAAATGCGTTCATTGTTAACTCTTTCTGCAAATTTCCTTAGTAGGAATGTTTGACTATTTGTTTTTCTGAAAGTTTGTTTTTTGAATTTTCAATAACAGGCATTTATTTGACTGACTGGATTCTAGATGTCATACTCTGTGTGATACTATGAAGAAATTGTTAAATATGGTTTCTGAAATCTCTTTGGGCTGAAAACTTGAGGTAGATATTCACAAGGGAAACTTTATGCAATTGTTTTTTCACATATGTTTGGATTAATTCTTAAGCACGTTGAACCCTAATATGCTCCAAAACATTTTCTACTGGCTGGGATCAGTATGCCTGCTCCAGTCACTTCTTGGTTAACTTGCCCTAATTTATTTGATAAAATCAAGGTTTGCCTAATTTGACTTAGGCTTCGTTTGGGACTACTTTTTTACTACTTCTTGAAGCAGCTTTTTATTATAAAAGTTAAAATTTTTGTACTAGAAATCTGCTTTAAAAAATAGTAAAAAAGTCGTCTCAAACAAAGCCTTAGTATAATTCATTACCACATAATCCAGGCCTTAGAGAATTAATTTCTACGAAGTGCTGCTTGCAGGATTTGCCTTTCTATTCTTATATCATGGTTTGTTTTCATAGATTTCTATATTTCTGTGCATAATGTTTCATTATATTCAAAATGTTGTTCAGCTGCTATAATGAAAAAAGATTTGTTGGTACAGTGTTGGAATCCAAGCTATGCAAAATTTATATGGTGGCTACAAATATCTTCTTGTCACTTGCCTCATATGCAGATTGTATAAGGAGGGCCTTTCCATTTAATCTGTGCAGTAACACTTCTTTTTCAGTATTACAAACCAAACATGGCTAGTAATATAATGTGTAGAACCTTTAAACGTTCAATTGTCTCTGCTCACCTCAGAGAGCTTTTTTTAACGAGTTCAAGTGGAGACTCTTATAGCTTAACATTTTGTTCTGTATGACACTTGATTTTCATCACTTGACTGATATATTCTTTTACTTTTAATGGTCTAAACCCTCATTCCTAAGACATTGTTCATTTTAGCCGGTCGCACATGATCATATTTTTTCTGCTTGATTCATCGTCAAATTGAATCAAATAGGTGATTAAGGTTTCATTTGGGATATTTTTTTTTGCTGCTTTCTAAATCAATTTTTTAATATAAAAATTTCTAATTCAAGAAATTATTGTACTAAGAAGTGTTTTAGAAAATAATAAGAAAATTATCCCAAACGAAGTCTTAAATTTTTTTGCACATCTGATAAATTAAACTACAACCAACCTTCACAAATTAGATCCAATAAGAATGATATATTTATCAAGAGCACAAGTTGAAAATGCAGCAATGATGATGAGATAATTGCGTATCTTGAACATAAACTACAGGACAATACTATACAACAAAAAACATTACATGCAATGGAGGATTAGATTTGTTTTTTGGGGGAATATTTAGGCCAATTAAGGTAAACTCACATACATATCACATATACAAGCTTCAAATCCAATATCTCTTGGTTGGTACTTCAAGCTCTCAACCAACAGATCAAGATGAGATGCATGTAGGACTAGATAGATTTGAGCTTCTAAAAATATTAAGTCCCTATGATCATCAATGAATAATTTAAGAATAACACTTCGGCTCTATTTGGCAGGAGTTTTAATGTAATCCCTTAGAAAATATGGGCAAATGCTTTTTTATGCTTTGATAATTTTTTCACAACCTTAATGAAAAAATATTAAAAAAATTTATCAAATCATCATTGAGACTCACATGACTCAAAAATCTCAGCTTCTCATCAAAGCAAGAACAAAAAAATCTTCACTCAATTATTCCTCAACAAACAAGTGGATGAAAAGCAATTTCAATTCAATTCATTTGTCATTTTCTTTTCGTTTTCACTAATAGATGATTATCTTCTTGATACGTCATCACAAAATTAGCTTGATCAGGCACGAATCTCGAGGCAAAAGCTAGTTGGAGACTTCAAAAATTAAATCCAGGAGCATCCGAACTCCAATTTCAACAAGCTTACAGTCAAACTGAGCGTCTCGGAAATACGAACCCAACGACACCAAGATCGACTCAATCCGAGCCCAAATGAGTCCGAATCAAGGGTTCAAAGCGCTGTTGGAAGGTTCAAACCGCAATTTGAGTTATCAAACGGTCTCCGATTTTGACGAGCTTATACTTGAATCGAACGGCTCGACGAGACGAATCCAACGAACCCAAGATCACTAAATTCCGACATCATTAAGACCTCCAAATGGCCAACAAACGGTGCACGGCCATAGGATTCAATATCGACCGTCCATTTAACCACTCCCTATTCGCCCCTGATCTCACGCCTATTTACGGGCCATGCCACTCCAGAAAATCTATAAATAGAGCCCTCATTCTTCACAAGAGAGGATCCAAGCAAGAGAGAGAAGAAGAGAAGAGAAAGAAGGAGTTCCTCCTCGACAGCCGCCGGACCACCGCCGGACCACCGCAGAACCTCGCCGGACCACCGCAGAACCTCGCCGGACCACCACCGGACCACCGCTGGAATCTCGTCGGACCACCGCCGGACCACCGCAGGAACCTCGCCGGACCACCACATAACCTCGCCGGACCACCACCTTAAGGCCCGACGTTCAGCTCCTACGTCCTACTGAAGACCCGACGTCCTGCCAAAGACCCGACGTCTTGTTCAAGGCCTGACACTCAGTCCCTACGTTCTGCCGAAGACCCGACGTCCTGCCAAAGACCCGACGTCATACTCAGGGCCCGACATTCAGTCCCTACGTCCTGCCGAAGAGTCGACGTCTTAAGTAATTGATTGTAATCTGATCACCCCTGGAGGTGATTCTGTCCTTTGTAACAAACTCAAAGTCTAGTGGAACCATTTTTCAACTAGGCTAGGCCTCGTGGTTTTTTCCCTTTTAAGGGTTTTCCACGTAAAAAATCTTGTGTTCTCTGTGTGTGCTAGTTATACGTACAACGCTAAGACGTAGAATAAAATCTCTATCGCCGCGTAATTTCTAGCCCGCAACAGATTGGCGCCGTCTGTGGGAAAGTCAATCCCACTACACTAAAGAATCTTCCAATGGTCAACAGGCGTAGCCATCGCATCATGGGAACCTCCCGCTCTAATTCACACCAATCCAGGAATCAGTCCCTGAATCAAGGACGACAGGCATCTGCCTCCTTTCACCCCGGTAACCGACACCCTGCCGGAGAAGGAACTTCAGGGCCATCCTTAGAAGAGCGTATCAGAAAAATGGAGGAATCTCAAAATGAGATCCTTCAGCTCTTAAGGGGAGCTCGAGGACCAGCGCCAGTACCCCAAGAAGATACTCTTCTCCCTCGAGACCAGCCAGGATTCGAAGACATTCTTCATGTCGAAGTCCCCCTTCCTCCGCCAAGGATGCGCCCTCCTACACGTCCGGAGAATGAGCTTGTTGATACAGCAAGCTCTACCCATCCTTCACGCACAGGCTACCGGCAGCATATACCGCCGGGCGTCCCCGAGGACTTAGACCAACAGCACGACACTGAACTCCCCCGTAATACTCTACGGCATGAGTTACGGAGACTAGTCCGTGAAGAGTTCCCCACAAGGGGTATCAGGCAGTCCCTTCACCAACGGGACATTCAGGAGTCATCACCTTTCACCGAAGCTGTCCTCCGATATCCCGTTCCGGCAAGATTCAAACTCCCGAATATTGATTCTTATGATGGGACTTCAGACCCCTACGAGCATATCGACCACTACCGTACTATTATGCATATCCAGCAAGCCCCAGACGCTCTGCTTTGTCAAGTTTTTCCTGCCACCCTTAAAGGGCAGGCCCGGACATGGTTCTATTCCCTACCCCCTCGGTCCATTCCACTATTCGTTAAATTGGCCAAATTGTTTGTCGAACAATTTGTCGCCAACCGAAGGATGATTAAAGACTCCTCCCACCTTTCGGGGATACGACAGAATGAGGGTGAATCTCTCAAAGAGTATTTTCAAAGGTTTTCTACAGAAGCCCGACAAATTCCAGGGGTAGATCCCGAATTACTACGAGGTGTATTTCTTGGAGGGCTTCGTCCAGGCCCTTTCTACTCGGCACTTATGCGAGAAACGGTCCATTCTTATGCGGATTTAATCCACCGAGTAGAGGCCCAAATCACTGCCGACGAAGCCATCAATGCTCATAGGAAGCAATTCGAGCAAACAACCGGGAAGCGAAAAAATCCCCTAGGGACGGAGAATCCCCCCTCGCAAAGGAAGAAGCAAGGAAACTACAATCTTCCTCCTCGACCCTCACAGCCACGACGAGAGCCCCGACAAGAAAAAGAGTACACGCCACTTAATACATCCCGAGCAAATGTATTAATGGCCATCCGAGACCAAGAGAGTGTAAAGTGGCCGTACCCTTTAAAGCCTAATACCGGAAACCAAGAACAGTATTGTAATTTCCACCGCAGTCGTGGACACACCACTGAAGCATGTAGGCAGCTCAAAGAGGAAATTGAGAGATTGATCCGACAAGGATATCTCCGACAGTTCGTCAAGAATCCAACAGCTCGAGAAGAAACTGTTCTAACTGGGGGGCAAGATCAACAAAAACAGTCAACAAACAATCGCCAGATGGTCGGCGAAATTGAAACTATCGCTGGAGGCCCTTCAACGCCTTGTCAAGTTCTAATTACAGAGAATAAGGAGCCACCAACAAAAAAGCTTCATGTCGATCTCTCCATCACCTTTAAGGAGTCTGATCTAGAAGGCGTAAAAACTCTTCATCAAGATCCACTAGTGATTAGTGCAGGAATTGGCGACCCATGCTACAATGTTAAAAGGATCTTAGTAGACAATGGAAGCTCAGTAGATGTTCTATTCTACTCCACTTTTCTTAGCATGGGCTTATCTAGAGAGAAACTCCAGCCTGCTGCCGGTCCACTGTACGGATTTGACAACCGACCTGTAAGAGTTGAAGGAACCATTACTCTCCCGGTTGTGCTTGGAGAATTCCCCCGTCAAGTTGAGCACCCCATTCTGTTCATTGTAGTAAAGTCCGAATCAGCCTACAATGCAATTTTTGGAAGGCCACTCCAAACAATCTTCGGGGCTGTTGCTTCAATTCCTCATTTAAAGCTCAAGTTTCCTACCCCATCGGGGATCGGAACAGTACGAGGAGATCAACAAGTAGCACAATCATGCTATCTTAGGCAGGCTCAACCACACTCATCAGTTACTCTAAGCATCGAAGACTTCGATCTTCGGAATGAAGATACCCCTCAAAGAGCCTCCCCTGTAGAAGATCTTACATGTGTCTCCTTATCAGAAGAACATCCCTCGAGAACAGTACAGATCGGATCACTCCTCTCAGATACAGAGAAAAAAGAATACGTAGACTTTCTACGTACAAATCAAGATATATTCGCATGGAGTTCGGCTGATATGCCCGGCATTAACCCGGAAGTAATTATGCACTCCCTCAAGATCAACCCAGCGTGTAAACCAGTGATTCAAAAGAAACGAAACTTCGCCCTAGAACGTCAGCTGGCAATCGAACAGGAGGTTGATAAGCTTTTAAAAGCAAAATTTATAAGAGAAGTACACTACCCAATTTGGCTAGCCAACGTCGTGATGGTTCGGAAAACGAGTGGAGCTTGGAGAATGTGTGTAGACTATACCGATCTCAACAAAGCTTGCCCCAAAGACAGCTTCCCGCTCCCTCGAATCGATCAGCTAGTTGACGTCACATCCGGACATCAGATGCTAAGCTTTATGGATGCCTACTCCGGATACAACCAAATACAAATGGATCCTGCCGATGAGGAGGCAACATCTTTTCAAACAGATAAAGGGTTATATTGTTACCTGGTAATGCCATTCGGGCTCAAAAATGCAGGGGCAACTTACCAACGACTTATGAATAAGATTTTTAAGAACCTTATTGGGCGTACCATGGAAGTCTATGTGGACGATATGCTGGTGAAGAGCCTCGAGAAGTCTCAGCATATCTCGGATTTGGAAGAATGTTTTAACCTCCTCCGATCTTACAACATGCGCCTCAACCCCTCCAAATGTGCATTTGGAGTCACCTCAGGAAAGTTTCTAGGGTTCATGGTTACTCACCGAGGGATTGAGGCCAACCCGGAAAAGATCAAGGCCCTAAGGGACATGCTACCCCCCAGAAATATCAAAGAAGTTCAGAGACTGAATGGAAGGATTGCAGCACTCTCTCGATTTCTGGCTCGTTCGGGAGATAAATATTTGCCTTTCTTCAAGATCCTCAGAGGGGCTCGTAGCTCAGGATTCCAATGGACTGATAAATGCCAAGAGGCTTTTGAACAACTCCGGACTTATCTAGCTTCACCACCGCTACTCTCAAAGCCAATTCCAGGAGAAATTTTGTATATGTACATGGCTGTCTCTTCTCAGGCTATAAGTTCGGTCTTGGTTCGGATGGATGATTCAATTCAACGCCCAGTCTATTACATCAGCAAGATACTTTCAGATGTTGAGATGCGTTATCCATTGGCAGACAAAACAGCCTTAGCATTAGTCTTCTCAGCTAGGAAGTTACGACCTTATTTTCAGGCACACGCAATCAGGGTTTATACAAACCTACCGCTGAAAAATATTCTTCAAAAACCCGAGGCATCCGGAAGATTGATCAAATGGTCCGTAGAACTTGGAGAGTTCGATATACAGTTCTTACCTAGACCTGACATCAAGTCACAGGTGCTTGCCGATTTTGTGGTCGAATGTACTAGCTACACCTTCGAGGAATCGCCTGATGTGTCTCCTTCCTCTTCCTGCTGGACATTATATGTAGACGGAGCTTCTGGGAGTTCTGGTGCTGGCGCTGGAATCTTATTAATCTCCCCGCAGAAAGCCACACTCGAATACGGGCTTAGACTGAAGTTTCCGGCAACAAACAATGTTGCTGAATATGAAGCTTTAATCGCTGGATTAAGATTGGCAATTGATTGCGAAGTCCAAGACTTAGTGGTTCACACTGATTCCCAACTGGTTGCTTCTCAAGTGGAAGGGGAATTCGATGCTCACAATCCACTTTTGGCTCAATACTGTCAGATAGTTAAAACCTTGTTGGCTCAAATAGCAAAGCATCAGATCATCCATATCCTTCGAGAGCAAAACGCAAGGGCAGACTCACTCTCCAAGCTGGCAACTTCTACAACGGGAGATGTTTTCAAAAGAAAATTTATTGAGGATATCCACTTCCCGAGCATTCAAGGCTCATGGGTACTTCAATCAATAGATGAATCAAAAGAAACTTCTTGGATCGACCCCATTCTTGCTCTCCTACAAGAAGGCTCTCTCCCTGAAGACCCAGCTATGGCAGTACGGCTTAGAAGGCAAGCAGCCAACTTCACCATTATTAACGGAGAGTTATACAAACGATCTTTCACAGGGCCATACCTCAAATGTCTTCCTCCTTCAGAGGCAAACTATGCACTTCGCGAAGTACACTCGGGCATTTGTGGGGAACATTTGGGTGGAAGGGCACTGGCCCAAAAGGTCCTGAGACAAGGATTCTACTGGCCGACGATAAAACAGGACGCATTAGAACTTGTACGGAAATGTAACAACTGTCAGTTGCACGCTAACCTCACTCATCTACCCGCCGTAGAGATATCGACATTACAGAGTCCCTGGCCTTTTGCCCAATGGGGGATCGACATAATGGGACCATTTCCTATGGCCACGGGGCAACGAAAATTCATCATATTGGCTGTCGACTATTTCACGAAATGGGTAGAAGCAGAACCACTAGCAAAGATCACTGAAGCAAATGCCAAACAATTCCTGTTGAAGAGCATAATATGTCGCTTTGGTATTCCTGCAAAAGTTATTACTGATAACGGAACACAGTTCACCGGAAGGGTCTTTACCACATTTTGTAAAGATCTCCACATTCATCTAGTACACACGGCTGTGGCTCATCCTCAGACTAATGGACAGACAGAAGTCACTAATCGGACCATTCTGAGAGGACTGAAAACACGGCTGGAGAAGGCTGGGGGGCAATGGGCTGACGAGCTCCCAAATGTCCGTTGGGCCTATCGTACGACAGAAAGGACTCCAACAGGAGAGACGCCGTATAACCTCTGCTTTGGTACAGAGGCTGTCATTCCAGTCGACATTGGAGTCCCCAGTCATAGAGTACAAACTTTCGACTCCAATACCAACGACGAAAAACTCAGGCACAACCTAGACCTCCTTCCAGAAGTAAGAAATGGGACAATACTTAAGGTTGCTGCCTACCACCAGAGAGTTGCCCGTCACTATAACAGAAGGATGAAGCCGCGACATATATCGATAGGAGATCTGGTCCTACGCAGCATTGAGGCAGCAGGCAAAGGCCCTCAACGAAACAAACTCTCCCCCCTCTGGGAAGGTCCGTACCTAGTAGCAGCTATGGTGAAACCAGGAACTTTCAAATTAAAGGATGCTGAAGGGAAGATGCTTCCTCGAACTTGGAATATCGAGAACCTCCGCAAATACTATCAGTAGAGCGTAATCGTGCCGTTTGTTTTAGAATATTGTATGTCTTTTGCTTACTGTACATGTCTTTAATTTCGGGCTTTGTTTGTGGTATTTCTAGTTTCCTTCTCCCTTAAACTGTTTTCGGGAGCAATATTCTTTGTTTAATGGCAGTAAAGACTTTGTTAAGTTATGAACTTTAATATGTTTGAGCAGTAAATGATCATTGTTCAATCGTTAGCTGATCAATCCTAGGAGGATTCGATCCAACCTATTCCACACAGGTTAACGTCATCGAGCAGGGCTCTGACACACAACCTCGGATAGGTCTTACGTCCTTGGTGGATTCTCCCGACCTCTTCCACACAGGTTAACGTCATCGAGCAGGGCTCTGACACACAACCTCGGATAGGTCTTACATCCTTGGTGGATTCTTTCGGCCTCTTCCACACAGGTTAACGTCATCGAGCAAGGCTCTGACTCACAACCTCGGATAGGTTTTACATCCTTAGTGGATTCTCCCGACCTCTTCCATACAGGTTAACGTCATCGAGCAGGGCTCTGACTCACAACCTCGGATAGGTCTTACATCTCTTATAGATTCTTTTAACCTCTTTTACAGGTTGACGTCATCAAGCAAGGCTCTGACGTACAACTTAGAGTAAACCGCACATCCTTAGAGGATCATTTAAGCACAAGTTGGAAGACAAATACCTTAAGCAAACATGAATAAAATTTACTCAGGACGAATAAATACACCATAATATCAAAAGTTATATAACAACAGAACAATAATCAACTACTAAGTCAAAGTAGAAATCACACAACAGTACAAACATCAGATACATCACAATCGCTAAAAAGACAAACTAATACAGATAACAGGAACTAGAAAACCTACTCAACATCTACTATCTCATCATCTGCATCAAGATCAAGGACCTTCCGTAGATCACTCTCTACCTCATCACCATCGGAGCCTGAAGGAAAGTCAGCTGAAGCCTGGCTAGGGGTCACCTCCTCGGCTGAAACTCCGGTCTTTCGCTGCATCAAGCGAACTCCCTTAAAGAAGCCTCTAATAAATCCATCCTCAGTACACTGCTGCTCCAAACCCTTCACCTCTATGGAATAGATGTTATCTCGGGCCTCTTCAATGTGATCCTGGACGATAGTCTTGAATGCTATGGACTTCTTAAAGTCTTCAATAACTCTGGAAGGTTCTAGGCTAGACAAGGCAGCTTCCTTCTCAGCTATAATGGCCTGGGACTTCTTATCCTTCACCTCAAGCGACACTATCTTCTCTTCAGAAACTTTCTGCTCCTTCAAAAGCCTGATGATCGTCGCTTGAGCCTCCTCAAGATCTATCTGATGCCGATCTGCCTGCCGATTCTGGAGAGATACAGAGCGCATTGTGTTGGCAAGCTCAGTCCTGCAATCGCTCAACTCATCTTCAAGCACCTTCACCTCCTTAACCTTCTGCTCATACTTCCGCTTGAACTCCCCCTGAAGATACTTGATCTTAACAAACTCATTGTTCCAATCATTAATCTCGATCCCAATGCGTGACAGCTGAAATAAAAAGAAAAATTTATTATAAGTCACCTCAGAAGCAAATGAGATAAAAAATATTGAGATATGTTACTCACCAAATTACTGGTCTTGTTATGTCCGAGGCATTGATGATTCATGACATCCTCAGGGATATGCAGCTTGGCTGGGGAAGAGTCAGTTTGGGTCTTGTCAGTGGTTATCTCTTCCAACCTCTTCCTCTTCGAAACCTGGGGGTCGTCGCCTCTAGCCGGTCGTTTGGGAGCCGCTTTTGAAGCAGGGGCAGGAGGCTCAGGAATCCTGGATGTCGGCTTCAACTTCCTTGCATCAGACCTCCCAGTATGAAATGAAATCCCAACCTTGAATAAGAACTCTTCTTCAGTATATTTGCTCATATGACGAACCTCAAATAGAAGGTGTTCAAGATCGGGAACTTTCAAGATCCTCATTATGTCTTCCTCGCTGACATGTAGAGGGGATGGCAAATCTCTCATCTTTCCCCACTTCTCTATCAAGCCCCAATCATTCTTCACAAAAAAGAAAGCATTGACCCAATTCTTTGAAGGATCGCGGGTACGTACATCCAACCATTTGGATCTGAAAGTCACACGCCCAGACGTATCACTGGTGAGCTTGCCCATCCGTGAAAGATGCTCCGGGGTCATAGTAGCTCCCCGATCCCGAAAGAGAGCAATCAATCCCATAGCCACTGATTTTGCTCTAAAGGAAAGTTGAAATAGGTTCACACCGCACCTTTGTAAGACTTCTATCAGCTCAGTAGGAGGCGGAAAGCGTAAACCAGCCCGCAAGTGGGCCTCGGAAACGGTCACGTACCCAGGAGGAGGAAGATTCGCCCGATCAGACATCCTCGGGACCATCGTCTTCACATCATTCGGGAAGTAATAATTCTTGCGAAAAAGGAATAGGAAGTCATTTGTAACAGTCGACGTTGTCTCATCCAATTCCCTATTTGGCCTCCGCTCGCCATCATGCGGTGCGACGGGGTCTCCCCGGATCGCAGGATCTCTCGGTGGGGGGCGATCACCTGACATTTCTCTAAAAGGGTGTAGGGAGAAAGAAGAGAATCTCCGGACTTCCTTGCCAAGAGAGGGGCCTCAAAAAACTGAGGGAAGGCCTCAATAGAAAGGACAGAGGGAGAGAGGGAAAGAAGAGAATCTCCGGACTTCCTTGCCTAGAGAGGGGCCTCAGAAAACTGAGGGAAGGCCTCAATAGAAAGGACAGAGGGAGATTAGAAGAGAGGAGGAGAAGAAGAGAAGAAAACAGGAGAAGAAGAAGAGAGGAATGAATTTTCTTAAGGATCTAAGGCCCTTTTTATAGTTTTTTGGGAGAAAGGAAGGAAGTTTCTAGAATTTCCAATTTCCCAAATTTTTCTAAATTTTTCTGAATTTTTTCAGAATTTTTTGGGATTTTTTAGGATTTTTTAGGAATTTTTTCGGCCAAAAAAGGCCAAAAAATCAAATTTTCTGCGCAGGTGGGGCCCACTAGGTCGGTGGGCCCGAACCGACCCGTCTGTTCACTCAAGTAAGGCGGTGGGAAGCTTCCAGAAGGCTGACCACGCGGGCCCAGGCGGGCCGCCGCGCGGGCCGAAGGCGGGCCCAGCAGCCCGCCGCGCGGGCTGCAGCGCGGGCCGCAGGCGCGGCCCAGGCAGGCCGCCGCGCGGGCCGCAGGCGCGGCCCAGGCGGCCCAGGCGGGCCGCCGCGCGGGTTGCAGCGCGGGCCGCATGCGCGGCCCATGCGGCCCAGGCGGGCCGCCGCGCGTGCTGAAGCGCGGGCCCAGGCGGGTCGGGCGGCCCAGGCGGGCCGCCGCGCGTGATCCAGCGGGGCCGGGGTTCCGCCGGCAACGCCGGCTGCGGCGGCGGCGGCCGGCCGGCCGGTCCGGCCGCCTAGCCCATTCTGGGCCCGATTTTCGTCCCGAAAGCTCCGATTTTGACATTTTTGGGGTCCCCGGACATGTTTTTCGACGTTCCGGACTCGATTCCGATACTTTCGAAGCTCAACAAGGCCTCTATAATCAAATTTGAGCAAGCCATTAATTTTTGGAATGCATTTTCTGGCATTTCTGCCTATGCAAATTGTCGACACTTATATTTTCGGACTTCTGGAGCTTCGACGTCCGAAAATAGGGGGGCAACTGATACGTCATCACAAAATTAGCTTGATCAGGCACGAATCTCGAGGCAAAAGCTAGTTGGAGACTTCAAAAATTAAATCCAGGAGCATCCGAACTCCAATTTCAACAAGCTTACAGTCAAACTGAGCGTCTCGGAAATACGAACCCAACGACACCAAGATCGACTCAATCCGAGCCCAAATGAGTCCGAATCAAGGGTTCAAAGCGCTGTTGGAAGGTTCAAACCGCAATTTGAGTTATCAAACGGTCTCCGATTTTGACGAGCTTATACTTGAATCGAACGGCTCGACGAGACGAATCCAACGAACCCAAGATCACTAAATTCCGACATCATTAAGACCTCCAAATGGCCAACAAACGGTGCACGGCCATAGGATTCAATATCGACCGTCCATTTAACCACTCCCTATTCGCCCCTGATCTCACGCCTATTTACGGGCCATGCCACTCCAGAAAATCTATAAATAGAGCCCTCATTCTTCACAAGAGAGGATCCAAGCAAGAGAGAGAAGAAGAGAAGAGAAAGAAGGAGTTCCTCCTCGACAGCCGCCGGACCACCGCCGGACCACCGCAGAACCTCGCCGGACCACCGCAGAACCTCGCCGGACCACCACCGGACCACCGCTGGAATCTCGTCAGACCACCGCCGGACCACCGCAGGAACCTCGCCGGACCACCACATAACCTCGCCGGACCACCACCTTAAGGCCCGACGTTCAGCTCCTACGTCCTACTGAAGACCCGACGTCCTGCCAAAGACCCGACGTCTTGTTCAAGGCCTGACACTCAGTCCCTACGTTCTGCCGAAGACCCGACGTCCTGCCAAAGACCCGACGTCATACTCAGGGCCCGACATTCAGTCCCTACGTCCTGCCGAAGAGTCGACGTCTTAAGTAATTGATTGTAATCTGATCACCCCTGGAGGTGATTCAGTCCTTTGTAACAAACTCAAAGTCTAGTGGAACCATTTTTCAACTAGGCTAGGCCTCGTGGTTTTTTCCCTTTTAAGAGTTTTCCACGTAAAAAATCTTGTGTTCTCTGTGTGTGCTAGTTATACGTACAACGCTAAGACGTAGAATAAAATCTCTATCGCCGCGTAATTTCTAGCCCGCAACACTTCTTATTAATAGATGATTATAGGAAGAGACAAAAGAATGGAAAGGACAATTTGTGAAGGAGTTATTCCTCACCTATTTTTCCTTTTTAATTGACCTAAATGTCCCAAAAAAAAAAAAGCTAAAAAGTCTATAACAGCAGCTGTTCCTATGGAACTAAAATCATGGGTAAAAAGTGTAGCAACTCGGAAAAGGAAATTAAACTAAATAATATAATAATATGGAGTATCTTTTCAGGAAATTAAATTACATTCAATAATAACCTAACCTAAATTGAATTGATTGCAGATTTCTCTCCTCAGCAATATTTTGCCAACTTCTGTTTTTCTTTTAGCAGATTTCACAGCTTTTTGGCATTGATGAAGTGTTTAATTTCTTATCAGTCATCAAATACAATATGGTATCATGTTATATCTGATAAGGATGTTCAGGAGGCAACCAATTCTTGTATTTTATGTTGGTGGGGGTGTTTTGTTAGAATTTAGCAATGAATTAGATTTTGTAGTTCTTTAAATACTCTCAATTAGGGAGACATGGGGGATGGATGAATAAGTTAAACATGTTCTCCTTCCTTCTCTTAATTCTACTAGTGCACCCAGGATTTCATTTATGTAGGATTTCATAAATCTTTAAAATTCGGATTTACAAAATCTTGAAAGGGTTAAATCCTGAAAACTGTTGTTAACATTCATGATAAATCCTGTTAAATCTTGTGTGACTATTTGGCTATAGAGCGTTAAATCCTGAAACAAGCAGACTCTTCTTCCTTCTCGCGCCAATAGAGCGTTCAATCCATCGAATCAGAGGATTTTGGAAATCCGGGGTTTACTACGTAAAAGGGTAAGTTTCCATCTACCGGAGGCCTTAGAGAGAGTCGCCTTAGATGGTTTGGTCACAATAAACGGACAATTGTAATGGGCACACCTTGAAAGTGGCAAATAGGGGCATCATTGTTACAATCTGAAACATCTTCATCTTGAGAAGGCCTTCCGATGACCCGGTTAGAAAAGTTGAGGTATTAGATTTGACTTATGTTAAGAAAGGTAGAGGTAGACCTAAAAAGACTTGGTTAGAAAATATTAGAAATGATCTTTCTTTATTAGATTTAAATGAGAATTTGACTTTTAACCGGACAAAATGGCAAAAAAGGATTATGTAGCCGACCCCACTTAGTGGGACAAAGGCTTGATGTTATTGTTATTCTCGCGTTTTTCATTTACTGTGAGATTTGGTTTTACATTTTAGGCCATTTGGCTGGATTTCGCTCAAATCCGCCTCAAATTGGCCTAAATCTTGCTACCAAACAGCCCCTTAGAGTCTAAGCAAGCTCCAGTTGCCTAACCATCTCTCTCTCTCTCTCTCTCTCTCTCTCTCTCTCTCTCTCTCTCTCTCTCTTCTCTATTATATGTTTCTCTTCCCCACATTGTTTCAGGTAATCATTCCAAGTCGCTGCAGGAACTCAGAGCTAGATCTCAAGGCACTTTTTCAGGTTCATCAGGCTGCAACACTACTGATTTCATTTTAGACATATTAAATCTATAATTTCATTCCATTAGCATCGAAACTATTCATCAAAGTTGAACCATTACTCTTCTTTATATGTCTCTGAAGCTCAACAAAATCTCGCATACTTCTGAGGTCAAAACCTGAAAACCTTTACTGATTCCCGTAGAAATCATGTTAAATGATTGAATCTGGGCTGTGGTCTACATAATTTTTTGATATGTTTCGTAAGAGACAACACAACAGATTAATAACACATTATTACTAAACAAAATCTTAGATGCTGACCTGCACTGAAATTTTTAATTTTCAATAGCAAAAATACTCCATTTTGAAAATACAACCACCCTTTTCTTACCCTGTTAAAAACTGCTTTGTATGTTACAACTCGCAAAATACAAGCGTTTTTATTAATCTCAGGCAAATGCCCATCCAAAGAACAGTAACATTCTTCTTACTTCATACAGGGTCCATTGTCTTATGCTTCATTTGAGAGTTGAGACATTTTTTTTATTGCTTCTTAAAGCAACATTTTAGTATAAAAATTAAAAAATTTTACAAGAAAATTGCTTTAAGAAGTAGTAAGACAACAATCTTAAAAGAAGTATTAATTTTAATTTCAAAGACTAAAGCTCTGTTTGAGATAGCTTTCTTACTGCTTTTTTAAGCAACTTTTTAGTACAAAAAATTAATTTTTGTACTAAAATGTTGCTTGCATAAACAGTAAGAAAGCCGTCCCAAACAAAGCCTAAAAGAAATGCATCTCAGGTTTTATTTGGGACGACTCTTTTTGCTGCTTCATAAAACAGCTTTCTACCAAAAAATTGTTTTAAAAAGCAATAAAAAAACCGTCCCAAATAAAACTTCAGTATATCAATCTTACTATACATCAATATTTCAAATCCAAAATGGCAAGCTCTATTTATTTAAAATGTAAAGAAGCGCTATTTATTCTACGTGTGGTGTTCTTCTAAAGCTGATTTTCTGATGTCGGTAACAACTTTTAGATTGTAGGATCTTTACAGAGTTGTCGTTTATTTCATTCATCAATAGTCATATTTGGTCTTTCTTTGAAATTTTTTTGTTGATTTATTCGGCAAATCAGACGCACATAACTTTTCATGCCGATGTACACCGGAGACGAAAGGGTTGAGTGGAACAAGCTTATTAAGGCTTCGTTTGGGACGGCTTTTTTACTGTTTTTTAAAATGGAGTTTTAGTACAAAATTTTTTATTTTTGTACTAAAACTCTGTTTTAGAAAACAACAAAAAAGCCGTCCCAAACGAAGCCTAAGTCTACTGAGTGGATGATTTTTTATTAGCTATTTGACTCCTGTTGAGGAAATGGATCTTTGCCTTCTTGAGATGATGATTAGTGATTTTTTAGGGGTTATTTTATTGAATGGTTTTAAAATATATGCATTCTAAAAATCTTGGGGTTGTTTGGTTTCTTAAAAAAGGAATGCAGTACAAAAGAAATGCAATATCAAATGAATGCGGCATAAAAGGAATATTTGGAGATGTTTGAATGAGTGTAAAATGAATGCATGACTTTATTATTATAATTAATTTCTATTGAAGTAAAGTGAATTTGATGTGAAGTGTAAAAATATTGTGTTCGAGATAATCAGTGTTGGAGGGCAGCTCTAGTGGTGACGGCGATCGGTGGCAATGCCGGTGATGGGTGGTTAGTGACGGCAATGGTTGGGGGGGAGGGGGGCAGCAACGGTCGATGGTGGTGGTTGGTGGTAGTGGCGGTGGGGGCAGTAGCAGTCGGTGGCAATGGCCATTGGCAGTGGTCAAGCAAGATTTGAAGCTATGTAAACGGTTATTGCTCAAAACTAGGTGAGAGCGATTTATCTCAAAAATAAACTAGAATGTAATAAACTGCATTCACTTTACTTATCTTTGATTTATTTTTCATCCAATCAAATATCAAATTTCTCAAAACTCCTGCATTTACTTTCTTTGCACTCGCTTTACTTTCAACCAAACAACCCCTTAGAGTAATTAGAATGTAATATATTTTGGAGATGAATGAATTATTTGGTTGAATGTAGAAAAAATGCATTGAACTCTATTTTTTATTTGTAATGATATTGTTGCTTATTGTACTAAGATTTAGCACACATAAGGATAAAAAAAGTTGCAAAGGACATTAGGTTTTTTATATGAAAAATCATGGAGTATGATCTAGTTAAAAAATTTCCAGCAATATTTATCATCAGATTTAAATTATGTCATTCCCTGTGATTGGAGAAGGTGTTGATACAATATAGTAAATATATGTATATTATAGATTTCATGATGAAACTTAGAAGATTTTTATTACATAAGAGCTATCATCAAAAAATCATTTGTTGCATGTTTGATCATTCTATAAAGAGAGGAGACTGGGTCAAGAAGCTTGGCATAAATATTAGTATTTACATTGAGAGTCAAAGTTGATGTTGGTGACGTGCATCAACGTTATAGACAATGTCACGCATCGACGTTGGTTGCAACAAAGCCGACAAGCATTTGTAATAGTGGTCAAAAGCTTATAGTACGACGATGTAGGTCAAAAGATCATAGTTAGGCACGGGTGATCAAAGGACCGTATAATAGTCGGGTGACGATGATTGAAGGATTGTAGTCGAGCAACGATAGTTCAATTATTTTAGCAGAGTGATGATGATATGATTATAGGTGACTGCTAATGATGGTTCTCAATAGTGAGTGTCATGTTATGCAATAGAGTTTTTCAACTCTTTCAACTTATGTACCTCCTTCACAAAGAAAATGGGATTCTATTTTAAACTTTTTTTATAGGGAAATTTTTGATAAATTTAATTGGAATCTAAAACATTGCATCAACAATTCTATTGACTCACTTAAATCTATCATTTATCTAATATTTGAGTGGTTGTGTTGTCAGAATCAAATGATATAGAGCTCCTGGAATTCGCTCATCAGATCCCGTTGATTTAACTGTAAGAACACAAGATTTAGAAACTATTTAGCTTTTCAATTAATATCCAGAAAGTTTCCATTACGTTTCAAGCGCATGATTTAAGTTTTTTGGGAGTTGGATCAGATCACTTAAGGTGTCAATCAATTCATCTTATCAAGATATTCACTTCTTTTTTTGGAACAATTAGGGGATTCGAACATGAGCCGCGTTGGAGGAAAAGCTTCGCTCAACCAGCGAGCTGCACGCACGATCTCAATATATTCACTTTGACTGTACATTTATTAAAATAAAATTGAAGTTTAAATAATTAAAAAAAAATTAATTATGAAACTTTTTAATTTAAATGTAAATATTATCCCGAGATTTATGCTAATAAATTTTTTGATGACATTCATAACACAAATTCATAATTTATGAAAACAACATTATTCCATTTTATTTATTCCCTATGGTCCTTTCACAAATTTAGCAGTATTATTACTCAAATATTATTGGAAACATATTTTCTTATATACGTAGCAGCTACGTCATGATGACAAACAGATTTAAATTACAGGATTTATGGATCTGCGCGGTCACACGGCTCGCAATAAACCCATCTGCCAACCTCCGCCACCGCCAAAGCACACGTGGCGGGTGGACTTCAGCTAATAAGGCATAGGTGTGAAGGGTGGGGCCGTCCCCACCAGCGACTTCATCGGTCAACCCTCATGGCACCGGCACAGTAAATGGGTTGGTCAACAACCGGTTGACCAACCCACCTGATGTGGGGCCCAGCCCAATTCAAGCTAATTTTATTTAAATTATATTTTTTAAATTAATTTATTTTCCAATCTCTCAAATTATTCATAGATATGATATTAATAAAATATAATTAGTTTGAACTATAGAACATACATCTTGTGGTATAATTGAGGAAGTCATAAAATATATAAGTTAGCATTATACAATAATTGACGATATGCTTGGTTGGCGATCAGGAGAAGATAACTGTTGAGCATTGTTTATCGTCTAACATTGATTATTGTTTTCTATCGGATGATTGTCGATGAGGAACATTAAGAGTGAGGTGATACTCGAACAAGCTGACACACGAATCTTGATGGAAATATGAACTACAAACTTTTAAAATTAAATTTGGGAACACCTAAACTCTGATTCATCAAACCTATAGTTAAATTGAGCATCTCAAGGAGACAAACTCAACGACCCCAAATTTGGTTCAATATGAGCCCAAATTAAAGGACAAAAATATATTTGGATGCTTCAGAGTAATAATTTGATGTCCAAATGATATTCAAATATGACGTGTTTGTAGTCGAATCAAGAAGTTCGACGAGATGAATCCAATGAGCCCAAAATCGATTAATTCTGACATTTTAAAGACATATAAATATCTAAAGAATGCTCTATGATCAAGAGAATTGGAAAAAGTCATTCAATGGACCATTCCAAATTTATCATGGACCTTCGTCATCTTTATTGAGCATGCCATTGTAAAAAAAATATATATAAATAATCTCTCATTCTTCACATGAAAGAGGGGAAAGGGGATGAGAAAACTATAGGGCTCTACTGCATTCTCCAGCAAGTGGCCACAGCTGAATTTCTTCCCGACCACTGACCATCGCTCGTCAACTACAGTCCCTCCGACTACATGCACCGCAATCTTTTCGCTTGACCTTCATCACTTGTTGATTATGATCCTTTTGATCAATGTCGGCCACCAACTACGGTTATTCCAACCACTTTTTACCACCGATTATGATCATTCTGACCACTGTCACTCTATTACATTCCTTCCTAACACCGTTTGTTGCACACTATGTTCCCTCTTATTGTCATTGTCGTCTTACTATGATCTTTCTGACCAGCATTGCCTGCAGATTACGGTCTTTCCAACCTTCATCACCCAACAACGATCCTTCTGAACACTGTTGTCCACTGATTATGGTTCATTCGACCATCATTGTTTGATTATGATCCTTTCGATCTCCATCACCAGTCGACTATGGTCCCTCTGACCACCATCACTTAACTATGATCCTTCAGACCACTATCGTCGGCTAATAATGGCTCCTCCAACCATCATTGCTTGACTTTAGTCCTTCCGACCTCCATTGCCCACCGACTATATACGACGGTCCCTCTGACCAACGTCACCCAACCACAATCCTCCATACTATCGTTGCCTAACTACGGTCCTTTCGACCTTCATTACTTGCCAACTACATTCCTTCTAACCACCATCATTCGCTGAATAAGGTCCCTTCGACCATCGTCGCCCAATTATGATCCTTTCGACCTCTATCACTTTCTGATTATGATCCTCTGACCTCTATCACCCAAATATAGTTATGTCAATCAAATGAATAGGCCAACACTCTCTTGAGAATAGTTCTCATGACATTGGGTTCTTACAACTCAAACTATGTAAAGTGTTCTATATAATATATATTTGCAACATTAATACGTCTTCCCCCAAGGAAAGACATCATTTATAATTAACAATAAATACTAGTGGATTTATTTAAATTGGCAAGACTTTGTTGTTTTTTTTTTTTCAGGGATTTTCGCGTAAAAATTCTTTGTATCACTTTTGAATGTTGCATTTATCTCTCTCTATATATCTGTGTGCTAGATATTCATGCAAAATTAGAATGCTAATTTTTATATTTCTCTGCCGACACGAATGTTCTAGGACACAACAAGTAATTATATGTAATTTGCATTCAATGATAATAAAACACCTAATATAGCCAAACCAATGTTTTAAATGAACATGCTCATGCTAATAAAAGTGAGAAGAAACCTTCAATGTGAATACTTATTAAAAAATTAGTTTGATAACTAATAAAAAAATTATTTGTTAATGATGTCTTTACAGTACATTTGCAATGTAATCTCTATCATTTTTCATATATGATGTTTTTTTTTATGTTTTAAAATATTAAAATATATTATTTTGATAGTACATAAAACCATTTTCATCTTCTATTTGTATTAAAATAGTTGAAGCTATGAAAGCTGTTCTAAATAGGTTTTGTAGCCTTAGTGGGTGACAATATCACAATCTTATTGTAAGCCTAAGAGCATTGTCTTATTCTAAGACTAAGGCTTTGTTTGGGATGGCTTTTTTACAGCTTCTTAAAACAGCTTTCTAGTGCAAAAATTTTAATTTTTGCACTAGAAAGCTGTTTTAAGAAGCAGTAAAAAAGCCGTCCCAAACGAAGCCTAAGAGCATTGTAGTTTTAAGTCAGCCTTTCACGCTTGACTCTAACCATTTATATTTTTGTTATATCCAATAGTCTTATGAAATTTTAGGGTATTGTTTGCATTATTTTTCTTAATTATTATATTATAATAAATATACAATAATAACAATATGTCTTTATTTTACTACGTGAAGGCCGGAAGATTTATATCATGATTATTTGATAAATTTTATGTTGATTGTCGACTACCTAAAGCAAATCTTTGAAATAAATAACATAGAACTTTAGAGGGGTTTTTTATCATAAGAAATTACACAAATTATGATTTTGTTTGGCACAAATTTTTTTATGAGATAATTGGATTCCAATAATAATTCGATCTTCTATTCTTCTGCACTTAGATATACTTTGATGCTTTCCTTAATCTTTACTCCGTGTTCCTTGGAGGAATCTAATAAAAACGTATATTTCTCAATAAATAAAACAATAGAAGAGAATATGCCAAATATATTAGTCAAATAACAGAGTTACATAATCAGTCGCTTGAATTACTAATAAAAGCCTAAAGCGAAGCTGCTAATACCCACTCGGCTATTGTATATACACATGCAGAGCTGTACAGTCCATCCACCTATCTAACCTCCATCAAACGCTTATAAAAATAAAACTAAGGAAAAAAAAAAATAAAAAAAACAAAGGGGATTTACACTATTACATATATATCACTTAAATTATAAAATTTATATACTTAGCATCTTAATTTTATTATTAACAATATGTAATACTCCCCATTAACCGACCACCTACTGCCACCTCCGAAAGGCTGCTTGGCGGTATGACTAATCCTCAACTGACCTAAAAGAGGCACCCACCTTAGAAACCTCTTGTCATGCACTCGATTGGGCCCCACTTAAGAGGCGTTGAAGCTCGAGGGGAATCGAGCAATGGTTGGGGGTTCTTAATCGTACTCGCCCACCAACCAAGCTAAACATCGATTGGTCAACGGCCAGTTTTGCTTGGATTGCGACGGCGGCAGGAGATGTGGAAGTTGGCACTTTAAGTAGCTCTGCTTAAAATAGCTCGGTGATGTAGTCCGGTTGGATTGCTTAAAGAGTACAATTGAATTGGGTTGCTCAGATAGGATAGAGGTTGCAAATTTTCGGTGTCCAACTCTTCCCACAGTATGCCATTATGAGTTCTTCTTTATGGAGGTGTATTATATTATATAAATAATAAAATTTATGTATTAAATATATAAATATTATAATTTTAATTATTGAGTGTGTAAATCCCCAACAAAATGATCAAATTAAAGAAAAATGAAATGCTAACAACCACGAATTTCTTTTTATCAATATTTGTTGGCACATGATGAATTTCGTTTGGGACAGCTTTTTTAATATTTTTTAAAATAATTTTTCAGTATAAAATTTGATACTAAAAAATTATTTTAAAAAATACTAAATAAGCTATCCCAAATGAAGCTGTAGTCGGCCATGAAATTGAACAAATTTTTTTTTTTTTTTTTTTAATTATCGACAAGCTTTTTAGGTCTTCTGAGAAAGCTTACTGATAGATCGGAAAATTTTTTGTTTAAAAATATTTAAATTAAAAGTGATTAAAAAGAGTCTCAATATTCGTAAAACTACGTTAAAATAAGTATAATATTAATTAAATATATATATATATATATATTAAATTTGCGAAAGCGAGGACTGGCAAAAGCTTCTGTACTTCCGAATTCCTTCAAACTACATCGTACCCCATGAATCCAGAGTAGGGAAACTCGGGAAAGATTCGAAATCAAAGAAGGAAGAAGAGTCCGCCACTGGACCGAATGAACCGCAAGCAGTAGCGGTTGAGCCGACGCGGTCTAGCAGCAAGGCAGATGTGTCCAGCGTTGTCAGGCAGCTTGGCGGCTGGCAGACCGAGCTCCCGAGACCGGACCACTCCGGCTCACGTAAAACCAAGGGCTCGACCGGCAGCCCACCCTCCCCGATCCTAATACCTGTAACCTCCTGAACCATCCGCCGGAAATTTGCCGGATCGGCGTTGATGTACGTCGTCGGAGTTCGCTTCGACGCCCTGGACTTCCGCTTCGAGATCTTTCTAGAAATCATGCTCCGATTTGGGATATTTCCTCGAAAAGCCGTAGAGGAATTCGGCTTGGCGGTCGAGGAGGGGAGCGGAGGGAGATATGAAAGGGTTTCAGAGGCGGAGGAGTCGTCTGAGAGCGAGATCTGGAGAGCTTTGGTTAGGGCTTCGTTTTCACGGGCGAAGACCCCCGAGATCCAGCTCGTTGAGTCGAGGAAGGCCGGGCGGTGAGTCCATGATTCGACAGCCGAGCTGTTTTCTGCCATGAGTGATATGCGAGTGGGAATTCGATGGATTAGGTTTCCGATCTACGCATTAGTTGACGAGATCAGCGAGATCGCCGGAGAAGGGCGGTATCACCGGAGAACGGGACCGTGATTTGAGATGATAGAGAGAGAGGTGAGAGCAGTTGAGGACGACGAGCTGATGCGTAACATGGAGGGCTTCTGATGGTTCGATCGACGGAATTTTATAGAGATGTCGAGGGCGTTGGCGACTTGCTGCACATTTAATTAGGCGGTGGCCGAGGGTAAAGTCTGGACACGTGTCAAGATAAACTGAGGTATTAATTCTGACTATTTAACTTTTTTACTTTTTTAAATTATTTTTTATTCAAAAAACAAAAACCTAATTTTCACTATTTACTAACCTATAATTTAAAATTTTGAGCACCATCAAATATATTACTCATTTTTTATTCATCTAAAAAGTACCATCCCCTCCAAGAGTTGATTCAAAAAATATATTTAGGCTTCATTTGGGACGGCTTTTTTATTGCTTTCTAAAACGAAGTTTTACTACAAATTTTTTTATTTTTGTATTAAAACTCCGTTTTAGAAATCAGTAAAAAAGCCGTCCCAAACAAAGCCTTAAATGTATCAAATAGGTAATAATATTTTAAATTTAAATATTTATTTAATGTAGTTTGAATAACTTTTAAAATTAAATTTTGTGATATATATAAATATAGCAAGTAATAAATTCTATAATAAAATTTTGAGTTAATTGAATTTTTGAGAAACTTTAAAACTTATGCTTAATAAAGTTATCTTCATAGCATATATTGAAAAATCATTAATTAAAAAAACTATGTATTATATATAAATAAAACAAAGTGTGTTAAACTTCCTTGACACATTTGAGTGAATCAATTGCAATGGTTCGGTAAAGTTTGGTCCCAATCTCTTTGAATGGAATCTTGTGCATCTTTCTATATTGTTAGCGAACACAAATAACGCGAACATTCACTTTTGGTGCAAAAAGTCTATTAATAATATTTTAGCATTGCATTTCACTAAGCTTTTCTTAATTATCATGTCTCAATAATGCATGCCACAAATTAATTATCTCATGCCTAAGAGGTCTAGCTATCAATATAAGAACTTATAACATACATAATATCGTACTGATTATTCCTTGTGAAGAGCTTATTAGAAACATTAACATTGACAAAAATGTTTGCTTTTTTTTACTCCAACATAAAAAATATCTTTTGTCATTTGAGAAATATAAAGAAAATTCTTCTTTATGTCAAGAACATGATAAGCAATAATACAAGCAAGATAAAGTGAATCATCATTAATATTATTAGAATTGGATTCAGATTAGGCATATGAAATTTCAAACACGCTTTACAACTAGTCAATTGATTAAATTAATCAAAATTGATAATCTACTCATGTGCAGAATTCATATAATAAGATCAAGTAAGATAACATGAATAGGTCCAACTATTGGTGTTATCTTCCCCTTGATCCCTAATTGTAAAAACACTTGTCTTCTTAAGTTTTATTCTACAATCTTATTTTCCTTAGGCAAACTTCTCAAATGTTAAACCAAAGAAGCCCTTAAGTAAAAAGAATATAAACTCTTAAACATCACGGCGCATTTTATTGTAATGGTTGAAATTTTATCAAGGAACCCCATAGCTAAATATGATCATTCCGGAGAAATCCGGGGATAAATAACCTCTTGGGAAGTTACACCAATAGGATAAAATCGTGAGGTTCTTAGGCCAAAGCAGATAATACCGCAATAGTTAAGAGTTTGGAAAGTTATAAATGGTATCATAGCAAAACACCAGTCGGAAGATAGAAACTAAGTGTCAAATAGGGCAAAGTGTTATGCTATGGGAGCCACCTCTTGAACTCTATATGAGACAAAGTGCTACGTGGCGGGAGTCATCACTTGAACTTGTAGATGACACTTCTAAAATTCTATTTATTTGGTGGATGACTCTGGGATAAAGATACTAACAAGGACGCCATTTACTTAAGTAGAGTTATGAAACTCCTTTATAAGTAAAAAAAAAAAGCTAAACTTTTAATCATCAATGCACCTTTTGGTATAATTGCAGAAATTTTATTTAAGAAACTCTGCAGTTAATTATGCTCATATCTGAAAAATCTTAGGATGAGTAACCTCTTAAGAAGTTATACAAACATGATAATACCTTGAGGCCCTTACATCAAAGCATACAATATTTTGATGGCTAAGAGTTTATCATCAAAACAAACAGTGGGGACATAAGGTAGTTAATAAACTATCCTCATAGGAGATTTGGAGGAAGATCTAATTCTGGTGTAGAATGGTCTAGTTAGATAGAAAGACAAAGGAATGTAACTATATGGTCAAGTGCATACAATGAAATATCAGCCAATAGGTCGTATGATAGAGCAATTAGTGAAATTTAGATGGAGAATATTGAACCATGATCGACTACACCTACTCCAATAATGACATATGTGCGTAACTTATAATATTTATAAGATAGATAACAACTCGAGAGTTATGTTGGTAAGAAGTTTATTTTAAATAGTTGAATGACATACCATATACGTCATACATAATTAAATATTATGTGATAGAATAAATTGTATGATTGAATATCTTTTTGACGATTTTTTATTTGAGTTCAATTTGATTTGAGCTTTGATCGTACATATTTGATTTAGATTAATTTTGTGCCTGAATCCTTAAAGAGAAATATCATAGATGATATTTTAAGGTGGATATGTTGTAATAGCGTATATTTTGACCTAGTATAATATTTTTTGTATGAGTCATTATAAACTCAAATTATAAATCTTCTTCACAATAACATAGATATTGTAGCTATTTATTTACATTAGTTTTTTTTTTATAATTTTTATGCAATTGTGTCAATCCTAAAAAAATTGACACATGTCAGTAAAAGTGAGAGTTTTAAGATCGTCATTCATCCATTTTAGAAATTGATTTTACAAAAAAAAAAATTTAAATAAAATATGCTATTATTTTATATTTTTTAATAATTTTTTAAGCCCCCAAATGACTTATATAAATCTTAAAATGAATATTGATTAAATTATATAATTATATTAATATCATATTATTATTTATTTATAAATATCTTAAGCCACTTAGAAAAATGTTATTAAATCATTTCCTAATTCTTAAAGTTAAGCTAACATAGAAGAATTAGAGAAAAAATGAGAAATTTTGAGGAGAGGGAAAAGAGAAGTTAAGATTTATAGGCCTTAAAGTAATTTTTTTGTCAATTAATTTTGTTAGAGGATTTGCTCGTCTCATTGTAAAAATTCATCATCCTATTTTTTATTTCAATGATTTTGTATTTAAAAAAAAATTCGATCAAATTTGTATTTTTATTATCAAAAAATGAGGATAATTTTTAAGTTGTAAAATTTTTACCGTGTAACTTTTTATATGTTATAAAGATTGAGATTATAAATATTTCGAGTATTTATTTGAAATTTTTTATCATGTGATTTAAAAATTGGTGATTTTTATTAAATTAAAAATTTATTTTGACATCTAAAAATAGTGATTTAGTTTAATTAAAGTTTCAAAATATTGCACAATCTATTATAATTTGATTAATTTCTTAAAAATATAAATTTTTACTCAATATGATATTTTATTGCCTACTATTAGGACATTTAGACACTTTCTGAATTAAGTCTAATTATATTTTATTTACTATAATACATTATAAATGAATTTGGATATGTAATTGAGTCATAGTTGGTAGATATTACTATTATAGTACTGTGATAATAATATGTGTATGTAATGGATAAGTAAAAATCGGTTGACCTGTTGGTTGGAGATTGATTGACCTGTATATGATGATGGGCTAGTGGGTTTTTTCTTTAAATATAATGGTTAGGTGTTATCCCCTATTGATATAACAATATAATGATTAAAAGTTATAAGGAGTTACTACTATGTCAACGGGCAAAGAGTGACAACTTTATTTACTAATCCAACCATTACCAACTATGGATTTGGATTATAAATTATAAATATTTTTTAAATTATTTTATTTTTAATATTGACGTTAACTGGCATGCACTTTTGGTATATTAAAAAAACTTTGCGCCCCTAAAGACCGTTCTAAAAGGAATCCAGTCGATTTTAAAGATCAACGGTGGCGGTCAGGTCTGGTCGTCGGTGGGCCACGTGCGAGCTTCAGCGGACTTGGTATTTCCGACAAGCTACCGTGAGGCCCACGTTTCACCCTTCTCCGCCGGCCCTACTCCACTGGTGCAGTGTTCCAGTCTCTTTAACGAGTTCTTTTATGGCTGTACTCAAGCCCAACATAAAGGTCGATCCGGTGGTCCGGCGGTCCGGCCTCTCGCTACTTGTCTCCTCAAGCGGTGAAATTATTCTATGCGGACGGCGAAGGTTGTTTGAAGATTAATCAAAATACTTCACATAATCTCTGATCGGTACTGCAGCTCAGTACAGCTCGGGTGCTCGGTACTGTTGATGTAGCGTATTCTGATTAATCTCCGAACGATAAATTATGTTCAACATCCGCACAGAATAGTCTCTCCCTCAAACGATGGACAAATATTAGATCAGAGTAATATAATGGAATTTTCATATTAATTTAATATAAAATTACATAATTAAAAATTTTATGGTTCTATTTATAAAATAAATTTATAGGTTATATAATTATTATGATTTATGAGTATTAAATAATAAAATTTTAATGTAATAATTCTTTATTTAATTTAAAATAAATTAATTGCGAAGTATTTTTTTAAAGAATTTAGATTATTAAATGAATATTAAAAAAACTCACAATCAGAAATTTATTCAGAATATTTAATTTTAATATATTACATAATGAGCCAATTTTTTCTATTAATTAATAGAAGACCTTAAGTTACCGTAAGGGCATTATTGTAAATAAATCATCACTGTGTGAAAGAGACATGAGAATCTTTGGACGCCAGCACTGACGTAGGTCCCCAACTTGTAGGGAAAATTCAATTGACAATGACTTGTACAAACATTTATGCGCCGTGTCGTACAGAAGTCTTATGAGTAACTTTCTATCTACCGTTCAGTTAATGATAAGATGTCGACGGCCGACGGACCGATGAGCTTTATGATAGACCAAACCATACAGCCATATGATCGTATAAATCGGTTTTATAGATTGTGCCGTAGAATAACGAGGCGGAAAGCGGCCGCGGTTTACGGGATAATTCCTGGCAAGCGCAAGTCGCCACGTCAACAAGTTCTAGAAGGATGTATTGCTGGCAACCCGCGTTTGCAAGTAAAAAACGCTTTGTTATTAATTATTTAATGGCATAATTTTGTTTTAAGTTAAAATAAAAAATGGCATTGTACGATTCGACAAAAAGCCAAAATATGTGATCGTATTATGACGGCACAATTTTAGTTAAAAGATAAAATATATGATTTTCAGATTTAATTATTATTATTTTCATAAACCGCGTCAAATTTAGCTGAGTTGGTGGGATAGTGTAGTTGGGAATCTCTCAATTTATATTTGATTCCTCTTTCATGCGACGCAACTCCTTAAGTGGAGAGAAATGCACCTCTGAGGTTGGTTGCTAGAAGGCTCATCAACGGATTAGTTACACCGTCATGCACCTCTTTTGGGGTGTGGCAGCGGATACATACACTCGTTCCAAAAAAAAAAAAAAAATTAATCATTTAAGGCTATTTAGGATAACTTAAACATAACTATTTTTGTTATCTAAAAAAAAAAAACTAGCAATAAAGTTGTCATAAACAAACCCTTATTCGACTGTGTTAAACACTAAAGCTAAAATTCAATGTAAAATAAATTGTTATTGTTGTGGGCTAGGATATACCTGGCGATAGCGTTAAAGTATTGCATCTTGGTGTTATACGGATATCCAATTCACACAAAGAAAACACAAGATATTTTTTACGTGGAGAACCATGGAAATGGAAAAAACAATGGGGCATGGCCCAGTCAAAAATGATTCCACTAGAATTCGAGTATATTAAAGTGGGTTGACTCGTTCTTAAGGGCGGTCAGATTACAAATGCCAACCTTATGGTTAAAATCTAGTGACAAACGAGGATGAACGTCCAGTGTCATTTGGTTGATTGGCAAAAGTCTGGTGCTACTTAAAAATTCGGGCGACAGTTGGTAGCCTGGCGGTGGTTTGCCAAAACTTCAGCGTCGGGCGGTGGTCCGGCGTTAGATGGTGGTCCAAAGGAACTTTCGGCATCAAGTGATGGTTTGGCAGATCTTCGGGTGTCAGGTGTTGGTCCGGTAGAACTTCAAAAGTTATGTGGTGGTCCTGCGGAACACCTGGCCTCAAGTGCTGATCCGACAGAAGTATGAGCCTCAAATGGTAGTCCAGCATAAGTCTGGGTCTCAAGTGGTGGTTTGACAGAACTCCGATTCTCAGGTGGTGGTCTGATAGAAGTTTTGGCTGTTGACCTTGATTTTGTCAAAACCCTTGATCAAAGGGTTGACTTGTTCAAATTGATCAGGCCAGAGCTCAAGGCCACTCATGATTGATTCAGTGGGTCAATCTGAGTTGGTTAAGCCCAGGCTCAGGCCTTGGGTCAACCTGGTTGACCAGGTCAACCCGGGTTGACCTAATTAGCCTTAAGGGGTTATTTTCAAATCCAAATTAATTCCAATCCTTGCTTGGCTCAAACCCCTCTCTCCCTTGACCCCCTTTGACTAGTTTGACCAAGTCCAACATGGACTTGGTCAATCCTAGTCATAAATAGGTCAAATCAACCCATTAAAAGTCATTTAAGCCCTATTTATTGCTCTAAATCAATTCCCTTCGTTTTAAAAATTGAAACCACGGCTCTCATGAGTTAATTTCCCTCCTAATTTCGTTTTGATTCGATCATAGCCGTTGGTATTAGGTCTAAGAGCCTTAAATAGCAAAAATCAAGTCCAATTAGAGACCTTTTTGCTCTTGCTCGACCTAGAGACTTCCCCAGCCTCTGAGATTTGGCAAGAGAGCTCCCATAGAATCCCTCGACCTTCCCCATCCAAAATCCGACGACCTTGAGCCGCCGCTGGCAATCCTCCGGTGAACCCGAGACTCAAGAGGTTCCAGGACGAATCCCGATCGATCCAAGCCATTTCAGAGCTCGAGTTCAAGAGGAAATTTGTTCGTGAGGATTCTACGATTCCAACGAGACCAAGAAATCCGGAATCCACCGTGTGGATTAGGTAAAATCTTCAACCATAACTAGAACACTTAGATCTAAATAACCTTTGATACATTGCATATAAAATCACCAAAATATATCCCCATGAATGCTCTTCAGTTCTAGATTATATGTTTCAAATTTCATTTGATTTCGTTCAATCAGTCGAGAGAAAATTAAAAAAAACCTATAGGGCTCACGGTTCGTGTATGGCTGCGCCTGGGTTGAATCGGGACCGTTGATCTTATGATCAACGGTCGCGATTTAGCCATCCCGCAGTTTTAATTAACTGCGGATTGAATCCCGCGGTCGGAATTTCCGTCCGGCTCCATCACCGCTGTCGATTCCAAACGACGGGAGATCAGACGATCCGCACGACCGTCCGACGTGGCTAAGTAGCCGTGGTACACGGGCCGTGATTACGGCATGATTGCCGCAATCATTGGTTGCGCCGCCGCCAATGATTGGCCCGAACCGCGCCAGCAAATCGAAAGGCGCCACGTGTCGCCGCCTATTATTTTAATATAAAAATTATTTTTAAAAGCTATTTTAACTTTAAAAAATCACAGAAAATTCATTTTTTATCCGTTTTCGACGCACAATACCTCGTTTTGTTCGTATTTTTATTCTCTACACTATAAAAATAATGTGTGTATTTTAATTATTATTGAAACAATAACTTAACCCTTTATTATTATTATTAATAATTAAATCATTATTTTTAATGTAGTTATTATTATATTACTATTTAATAATAATTATCTATCATAATTACTATTATCTTTAATTATTAGCTTACTGTTTTATTTTATTACTATTTATTAGTATAATATATAGATATTCTAATGTATTATTATAGTAATTATCCATTTAAATTATTTTTGAAATTATTTTAATAGTCTAGTTACTATTTTAGGATAATTTTTATTACTATAATTAGTATTTAGTTATTTTGAGCTTATTTTAATTATTTATTTGTATTTCCTATAATTATCTATTTTAACTATTCTTTAATAGTATTTAATTAGTAAACTAATTTAACTATCTAATATTTTAATGAAGAATCTTTATTTTTATTTTATTTCATGATTTCAGAGGTTTTATTATTTTAAATTAATCTTATTTTATAATTATTTTAAAAATACTATTATTTTAAAACTATTTCAAAAATTTACCCTTTATTTATTATAATATTCCAAAAATGCATAACTCCGTCGTTTTAAGTCGGATTTCGATGCACAACACCTTGTTTTATTCGTATTTGAATTATGTTCAATTTGAGATCAGTCTTGCTTAACAATATTAAGTATATATGTAGTTATTTTGAAAACAGTAAAATGCCACTATTTTAAAATATTCTTTTATCGGATTTAAATTTGTAAAAATCATATCTTCGTCGTTTTAAATCGGATTTTGGTGTGCAACCCCTCGATCTTTTCAGAAAAATGAGCTTTACATTTTAAAATTATTTTTAGTCACTGATTCTCACTGTTTTGGCAGATTTCTGTCTTGGAGTATTATTTGCTCATTTAATTACTATTCCCTTAATTAATATAATAATTATTTTCAAGATACAAACTATTTTCAAATCGTTTGAGACTTCGTTAGGGTGATCAGTGGGTCTCCCTATACTTATGTATTATAAATTGACTTATCTTTAATTACTTTATTTTCTAAAAATATATTTATACTTATAAGTACTTTTAAACTATTTTAAAACTACTTATAATTAAATCTCCTAATCTTGGGAGATCCGCTATTTCATAAAATTTTAAACATAGATTCTAAATGTGAAGAGCAATCATGGGGGAGTGGATTAGTGGATGGTTGAGTCCCAACCATTCGCTAATCTCTTCATTAGGTGTTTTCATTTTCTTGTTGTTCTTAGCTTGTATGTGTAGGTTGCACAACGAGCACTTAACTTAGGCTCTCCTAGATTTAAGGACATGACGTGTTTACTGCTTTTATATGTTTCCCATGCATTACTACCTCAAGGGTTAGTGTGAACTTCCATTTAAACCCATATAACGTAGTGACACCCTAAGGACAATAATTAAGAACCCGTCTAGCAAACTTAGAAATTTGCTAGGGGCTAGGATAGACCCCGGATTGACATAAAAACTTCAAAACTTAAACTTAGTGACATCTGAAATATCTCAGAATTTTCTAGAAATTTTTAGGAGTCTTTAGACCCCTTAATTAATCGACCATAATTAATATGCTAAATAAGGCATTGAGAACTTCCAAAAATTATAATAAATACATTTTAGGTAAAAAAATTACCCACAATACCTTGAACTGACCAGAATTTGATCCTTGAAATTAGATAAATAGGGCTTCCTAGTTTGACCCTAGGTTGCCCCTAATTTGATTATAGGTGGAATTTACCTTTTTGCCCCTAATAATTCATTAAAAATTATTAAAAATCCCAAATTTTCCCAAATACTTATGAACACCTTCTCAGGTCATCCCTGAGCTTTGGGAGTGATTCCAATCAGTTTGGAGCTGATTTGGATCAAAATCATAAAATCAGACCTTTATTAGGAAATTTAGAAATTCCCTTAATTACCCTGAACTTAGAAAATCCATAACTAATTATAAAAAATTCCAAATTAAGTAAACTCACTTGCATTAGACTCCAATTAGGATCTAATATTTATTAAAAATATTAGGTTTCCAAAAATTGACTTAGATTAGAAAGTCAACTTTCTGGTCAAGTGTAGTTCATTTAGGGTCCGAAACTTAGAAAATTCATAACTTTGCCTAGAAAACTCTGATTTTAATGTACTACCTGTCTAACTACTCGTATTAAGGTCTAGTATTTTCCTAAAGTGTCAGGAGACTCAGAATTAGCCTTTTTCCTATAGTGATCTTTTGGACCCCTTAGCTTAGTCCCTAGGAGGACCCCAATTTTGGAAAGCCGGACCCTAATCCACTAATATTTGAATTCCAATTAAAATATCATTTTCAGACCCCCAACAAACTTGAACTCTATATAACTTTAACTAATTACCCTGCTTAGAGCCTATCCAAACCACACCAGTCTTACACACACATAGAATTGTTTGCTAGGGCACCACTTCTAGATCTAGGTTAGGCCGCTGGGTTTTACTTTTCTGCTGTGTGCCAGAGCATTCCGTGGTTTTCATTGCATGCTGTTTGAAATTGCTGGTGTGTTTGCTTACTTTTTCTGCACTCTGTGGATGATGTGATGAGCGCTAGATTTACCCATAGGTTAGAAACGTTATATATATATATATATATACACTGTTCTTCCGTGCAGGTGGTCATGCTCAAGCTAATAAAAGGGGGGGCACCGTTATGATTTTCTAATGTTGTCTTATGCAGGTGCTTGCTCAGCCCCCCCTGATATAATGAGGGCTAAAAATCATTAAATAATTATAACTGCTACAGATGTAGCTGCTTAGCCCTCAGAGCATGGCTTGGCATAGGGTCAATGGAATGAATTTTTATTTTTTATATATAATTGCTTGAGATTTTTATTAGGATAACCATGCAGGTCTTTTAGATTTTTCCTGTTTTATATTTGATATAAAATTTGTAATAATAGTTAAGAGTTGTGAAAATGCACTCTGAGTGGGATATTCTTATCCAACTCGAATTCCAAAAGAAGAAGACATCCCTAAAGGGGAGGATCTTCTTTCATTTGGAAGATCGAGTTGGTTGGCTTTAAATATCCAAAGAGAAAAGACAATGCTCCCTATCAAGGGGGAATTGTCTATTCGTTTGGATATTCAAGCCACGACGGATCCAAGGAGTCCAAGGAGTCCAAAGATGAGAGATCCAAGAAGTCCAAGGAGGAGAGTTCCAAGGAGTCCAAGGAGTCCAAGGAGAAGAAGACACCTAGAAGACTGAAGACCAATATCCCACTCAAAGTCATTTGCATCTATCATAGGCTTAGAAATCCGGGTTGTTGGCAATGGTGCCCGGCCACTTTATTTTCTGCATATCTGGGTTGTAATAAGGGCAATTTGCCTATGGTCATTTAGTTGATTATTTTTTATATTGATGTGTTTACCTGATTGCGCAGTAGAAATTGTCTGCTTTTCTTAGGTCTCTTTTATTGCATGTCGCTTTTGTTTTCGCCTGAATTTTGTTAGGCTCTATAAGGACTATAAAATTTTTCTACTCATAACTAACTCCTAAAATTTTAAGTTCTAAATAACATAGAAACTTAACGAACCTAAGAAACTGCCGGAATCGTCCGGGGTCGCATGCATATTACTGCATTCTTCTTTCCTTGTTATAAGTCATCTCCTTGCCTGTGGGTAGAGTCCGGATAATCTGGCCTATGAGGATGAAGTGCCGGACCTAGGGAGACCCAGTCTTTTCAAAAAAAAATTATTTTCTATATGCCTATTTTTAAAATTCCATAGCATTCATGAGCTGACATTTCAACTAGCATGCATTGCATTAGTAACTAACTAAATAAAATTTAATTGCATTAGTTAGAAGCATCTGACCCACATAAGTCCATGACCATTTAGGAAATTCTCTAGATGACGGTCATATTTCCAAAGAACTGTACCTCCCACCCATCTATCATAAATGGCTTGATATCATGGTTTTAAAGCTATTAGGTGGTTAGCTGGCTCCCCAATCCAGGTCGGGATAAGTTCAGGTTTTGTACTGTATTAGCTAGGACACGGTTCTTAGTATTTCGTAGAGCACTAAGCCCAACCTAGATTTAGGATTCGAGGCTACTACAGTTGGTCTCGTAGTATGCCTTAAATAGTGGGTATGTTCCTTCCTTTCAGGGACTATAAATTCTACTTATCTGCGTCACAGGATAACGCCACCTCCATCCTTCTCTCACGCATGTGATTGATTGCCTAATTTTTCTTTATCCAGTTTCTCTTTAGTACCCTAGAGCCTCCGAATGCTGGTATGAACCATGCATGTTGATTCAGCCCTTCGGACCTTTCTTCCTTTTGGATAGGACCTCCTAGTCTATACCTCTGTGCCAATCCCATTTTAGGAGAGGATAATGTATGATCCTTAATCGAGAGTTTTCTCGGGCTCCGGCCTGGGATGTAATTAACCACTGGGGCTTGCGCCCGTGGGAAACTCGGTCCCACATATACTAAATCTCATTCGAACTATTGTATCGGATGGGGGAAACCCGTAACTAGGTCGTGTATATTACTACCCATCGAGGTGTGTTAGTGAAAGCCTCTATCCCCAATGGTTAGTCGTATGCACGATCCAATCTGTCCATTCCAATCAACCCGTTCGTGCGGTGCTCTTTCGGAGGTCCACATGGGCCTCAGGTGGTGGTCCACCAGAGCTTAGGGCATCAGACAGTGGTTCATCTAAGCTTAGGATGTCATGTGGTGGTTCGGCTGAGCTTAGGATGTCAGGTGGTGGTCCGGCAGAGCTTAGGACGTCAAGTGGTGGTCAGACGGAGCTCAGGGCATCAAGTGGTGGTTCGATGGAGCTTAGGACGTTAGGTGGTGGTCTAGCGAAGCTTAAGGCTTGAAGCGGTGGTCTGACAAAGTTTAGAATGTCAGGCGGTGGTCCGGTAGAGCTCAGGTCGTCCAATAGTGGTCCAGCGGAGCTCAGGGCCTCAAGTGGTGGTCCGGTGGAACTCCATGCCGTGGTCGAGGAGTCAAGGAGGTAAGAGTGATATCTGATCTCTCACTTTTCTCCTTAGGCTTAGGGTTCCCTTTTCAAGAGAAATGATGGGTATGTTTATAGATTTTCTAGAGTGATATGTCCTGTAAATAGGAGGAGGATCAAGGGCAAATCGGGAGTGGTTTGGATGAACGACCGATGTTGAATCCCTTGATCGTGGACCATTCGCTAGACATTTGAAAGTTTTAATGATGTTAGAATTCTGTGATCTTGGGCTCGTTGGATTTGTCTCGTCGAGTTGCTCGAATCGACTATAAGCATGTCACGCTTGGAAACTGTTTGTAACCCAAATCGTGGTTCAAATCTTTCAACAGCGCATCGGGCCATTGATTTGGACCCATTTGGACTCGGATTTAGTCGAATTTGGTATCGTTGGGTTTTTATTTTTGAGGTGTTCAGTTCGATTATAGGTTTGATGAAATCGAAGTTCGGACGGTCCCATTTTGAATTTTGGAAGTTTCCAACTTGCTTTTGCCTCGAGATTCATGCCCAATCAAGATTATTTTTTGATGATGTATCAATTATAAATCATTGGATTTATTTAGTCAAGTTTATGTCATTATTTAATTTCATCACATACATCATCTTTTAATCATTCTATTCTAAAAGAGATATATGTCCCCTTAGAAATGTTGGAGCTAAAACCCTAATTATTCAACTTGCTATATTTATGCTTGTAGCTTAATGGTGCTTTTCAAGAGTTTTATCATAAAATATCATTCATATCTAATAATAACTTTTGCTTCATCCTACTAACAAAAATAATAATATAATTGCGAGTGTCATATTATCTAATAAAAGAGCGGAGATTTTCTTTATTACATTCAATTTCACTTCAAATATTTTTTACGTAGTTCTTATATTTTTTTGTAATAATATGTAATAGTTCTATGATAGATCAATCTCAAAACTCTAATGCACTACAATAAAAATCTATCCATAGGTGTTTTAACTATTTATTAAGTTCTAAGAGGGATCTTAACCTAATTAGATATCAATTCTCTTCCACCTTTAGCCCCCTTAATAAGTCAAATAACTAGTTTACATTTTTTTATAATATTTTATTCCATTCCTCATTTCTTCTGTCCCTTTTGCAACCCCTATGCAACCAATTAACTAAATAGCAGTAATGAAACACTAAATATATAAAATCAATAAGGGATATAGCTAAAGAAACTCAAAAAAGAGACATAAATATTTACTAGCAGAGAAAATTTATCTTATTTGGAAATTCTATGAGGATTACTGAGTATATCTTGAGATCAATCATCAATGAATCTTCTAGAAGATGTTTTAAGAAATATATGAAAGCAATTGAATTTTTTATTACGTGCGGAGACCAGACACAAACAACCATCTGATTTGTCTCTGTGAACAGTAAAAGCGAAGTAAACTGTACTTTTTCTGTTCATAAAGACAAAACCGAACGATTATCTGCGTCCATTCTCCGCACATAATAATCTCTCCCTTCTCATTGTCAACTTAAAATTTGAATGCACCCTCTTTAAATGGTGATTAGTCCTTTATTAATATTTAAATGAACAAATCTATCTTTTTCTCTCAAAGTATTTCATCTTTTCCAAAAAAAAAAAAAAAAAAATTAATAACACAATAATATATATTATCTGCTTTAAGCTCAACTTAGCTCGTTTTCTTCAGCTGGTATGAACAATTGATTGCTTAATGTCTGACTAATTTTAGCCTTTTGAAGGCCTCAAATGAAGATTTAAAGCACCACTTTTAACCGTTCTTTTTTTTCTTACTTTTTAGAACCCTTTATTCTGTGCTTGGTGATATCGATCGGATGTGAATCCCATTAGTCTTACCTTTTGGCTTTTATCAATGCCCCTTGTTTCGATTTATTCAGCTAAATATTTAGTGGCCCACTTATGTTCATTTCAACGAACTTTTATTTGGTTCGGTGTAAGGATGCAGAGGAACATTCGGTCGTAGTCAAAATCGCGCATATAACGAGATGTACCGAGTTTTCGAAAAAACTCGGTACACCTCGGTATAGACGCGATTTTGCCTACGACCGAATGTTCCTCTGCATCCGGTCGGAGAACGTAATAATTCTTCCATTTCAACGGACCTTTCTGTTTATAACAAATAAATTGGTGTGCTAGCTAGAAAAATGATTTATATAGCAATTTTCAAAAAATTTATTTTTTCAAGAAATAAATTTATAATCATCTTTACAAAGCTGCAGATGTATCAAACAGGCTCTTAAAACTATTGAAATTATTTTAAGATAAATATAATAGTTAATTAATTAATTAATTAGATTAATAATTTATATTTAATTTAAAATAAATCTAATAAATTTAAATTAATTTTCATAAAAAAATTAGTCAGAATATCTTGATCTCATTTGTTCTTTAATATTAAAGATGATCGTTGTGCAATATGAACTAATTTTAGAGATGAGTTGAAACCAAACTAATGTATCTAAGAGGCTTCATTTGTCATGACTTTTTTGTTGCTTCTTAAAACATTTTTTTAGAACAAAAAATTTAATTTTTGTATTAAAAATTTGCTATAAGAAACAGAAAGAAAGCCGTCTCAAACAAAGCCTAAGACTTTATTTGCGACAACTCTCACACTAATTTCTAAACTAGCTTTTAAGTAAAAAAAATTTTGTCCAAAATTTTTAGTACCAAAAGTTATTTGAAAAAATAATAAGAAAGCTGTGTCAAACGAAGCCGAAGAATGTCAAATAATAAGGCTTCATTTGGGACACTTTTCTTAGTGCTTCGTAAAGTTTATGTGCTAAAAAACTACCTAAAGAAACATTAAGAAAGGGTCCCAAGCCTAAGAGCAATTATTACATCCGGTGTCCGAATGCGTTCAGAGACCAATAACCACGCGCCACGTCATCTAAAACTCGGTATTTTGAACTCGGTATTGCTCGGTATACATTCGGACCGTTCGGTTTTTGACCGGATGTAATAATTTCTCCAAGCCTAAGGCCTAAATCCATGCTTTATTCTGTCGGGATTGATCAAAGGAATTAGAGGAATTCTTTAAAGTTGAGTTGAATTAAATGGAGATATTTTAGTTCAAATTTAATTAAAATTTTAAAAAATGAAGATATCATCAGGTCAGATCGGGTCAATTGGTTTTATTGGGCTAAAAAGTATTGCCCTTGCATCATCTTATATGTTATTAGACTAAATCAAGTGAAGCAATTGGCTAAGTCTAATCCAAATCATGTATTTCAGTCATTCTTTAAAATTTTATAATCTCTGTGTTATTCTTATGTTGTGTAATGTAAAATTATTGCACTTTCATGTTTTAGGGTTTATTTGTGACAATTTTTTCATTAATTTTTTTTGCAGATCGAAATTATAGTTTATATTTAGCTGTCATGTTCTATTTGTTTTTAATAAATTTCTATGCTAAGAAGCTATTTTTTATATCTGCTTTCAAAAAAGTTATTTCTCTCATAATAACTTTTCAATTGATTTTGCGGTAAGAAAATCAGTTAGTGAAAATTAACGTTTAAATAAATTATTTTTATAAATAAAACAAGAGAAGAATAGGAGCGAAGTGTGCAAAGAGGGCTTGAGTTTGTTGAAATTTTAAGTAAAGATGGAGGAAAAGGTGCCATACATCATTGAATAAAGAGCTTATGAAGCCATTAAGCATTTTTCTATTTGAATTTGATTGAATGGATTTAGCCTTTAGAAGAAAAGTCATTGGACTAAAATTTATAGATTCTCTTAATAGATTTGGGTTTGTAGCAATGTTGTTAGCCTCAAAGAAAGTGCAAGTTAGGTGGGCAAAAGAGAAGAAGAAGAGTGAGAATCTTAAAGTTTCATTGGACTAAAATTTATCCAACAATATTAGAAAGTTTTATCATGCTCAAGCTTAACCTTTAACTGCTTATTTATACGTGAGGATCAAGATCGGAGATACATGAAAGAGAAACACTACATAATAAAATTAAAAGAAAAAGAAAATTATTGATTTCTAAGTTGCCAGCTATGTAGTTAAAGAATCTAGCGGGCAATTTGTCCATAATATGTGAGTTTCAAGCGAGTTGAATTGATGATGAGTATTCTTTGATGAGTTCATTGAGATAATCTCTAGTCAGGTGACAATATGATAGGTTTGTAAGTCTTATCGTTGCGTCCTGGAACATTTGCGGTGGTAGCGAGATATAAAATTTAGTGTCCTAGTTCTGTATGAAGATCTTGCACATAGACAAATAAAAAAGCAGGGATTTAACATTAATAAGAGACTAAGATTTTTACGTGAAAAATCCTAAAAAAGAGAAAAACCACCTAATTTGAATGAATCTACTAGTATTTGTAGTTTATTATAAATAATGCTCTTCATCGGGGGAGGGCATTGGCTCAATGTAGCAAGTATACATTATATAGAGCATATTATATGTTGAGAGTAGGGAGAATCTAATGAGAGTATTGGCCTGATCATTTAGCCGATAAGACCATATTCGGCGAGCAATGGAGTTCACAAGGACCATAATCGACGGGTGACAGAGGTCAGAAAGACTGTAATTAGAGGGTGATGATGGTCAGAGGTGTTGAACTCAAGAGGAAGATCTTGAGAGAGATCTTCTTGCAAGATCTAGAGAGGGAGAGAGAAGGAGGGAGAGGGGAGAAGGAGCCGTGAGCCAAAAAATGCACAAAATCTTTATTCCCTTGGCTGCTTATTACAAGCCTAAAGAACTCCTATATATAGGCACAAAAGTCATACAAAGATCAACACTATTAGTCATACATGCCAAACAAGACACCTACACAAAATCAAATCTAAATCTAGGAACAAATATCTAACAATCTCCACCTTGGTCCTAGATTTTACAAAAAAAAAAAAAAAAAAAAAGATAACCACTGTTCTTTAAAGAACAGCCAAAGAATGATCATGTCGGTCTCCTCCGCCAAAAGCGTCCACCGACATTCTAGCTCCACCTCCCGATAGATCTCCTGTCGCATTGCGTCCAACGTAGCCAATCCCGAGCACCCCTAGCCCGGCTTTCGCGCCCTGTGCATCCACTTGCACCCTGAGCCTAAGTGCCCGCACCCTGCGCCTCCAGCTCGCGTCATACGCCTCAAGCCCGCGCCCGCGCCTTGCATCCATGTGGTTTGTCACCGACCACATCCTGCACGTATCCACCCGTGAAGCGAGCCCTGCGCCCTCACCAGCGCTCCGCTCGTCACCAGTGCCCCGCGCTCCTTTGCGTCCTCGATCCTTGTGCACCGCACGACCTCGCACCTTCAAGCGCCTCGCACTTTCAACCCTACTCTCCAAGAACATCCGACACTACCTCAGTGTCTCCTAGACTCCACCTGAAGTCCAAAACTCCACCACAAAGAAGATCCGATGTCTTCTTTAAAGATCTGAACCGATCTTCTGCTACAATATAACAAACATTCCAAGAATTAATCACAAGCCCTTCAAGCCTACAGTCGCAAGCAAGAACTCAACGCTACCAAGAAGCCTATGCTCCATTCCATGAAGAAACTACTGATCCAAAACTCCCTGAAGCCCATGCAACAGAAGTTTCTACTAAGAACGCTTCACCATCTAAGCTTTTGTAACGCCGATCCCACCTTCTGTGCCAATTTCCCTCTTGATTTCAAGATCTTCTTTCTTGCAAAGAACTTCGGCCTCCGTGAGATTCACGCCGATTCCAGATTTCGTCCAAATAGAAAACAGCCTGTGTCCTGCTCCCGAAGGAATGTCTTCTTGTCTGTCAGATACCAGTCCTTCGCCAACTTTAAGATCGCGGCAACAGGTCCTTCGCCTGTACGAAAAATCAACCACGACCGAACTTCCTTCCGTCTCGTTCCACAAGCAGGACCTGCTCGCCTGCTTGAAGGCTGTGCTTCGGCCTCTTGCACACAGTTCTCCGGTTTCCTTGCTCCAGTCTGCCTCCGATCGGATGTCCCGATTCAAGAAGCCTTCTCTGATTTCGCACGTCTGCCTGCATCCAACCAGCGATCACACCCGGACAAACCGCATTCAAAAGCCGGCTTCCGTCTGATCCCGCCTGTCCGAGCTCCCTTCGCCGAGCCGAAGTCGCCTCCGATCTCGGCACCGGCAGCCACCACCTCCTCTCTCTGACAGAACACCTTCCTCCTTCCTTGATCGCCACCAGGGCTCTGATACCAAATGTTGAAACTCAAGAGGAAGATCTTGAGAGAGATCTTCTTGCAAGATCTAGAGAGGGAGAGAGGAGGAGGGAGAGGGGAGAAGGAGCCGTGAGCCAAAAAATGCACAAAATCTTTATTCCCTTGGCTTATTATTACAAGCCTAAAGACCTCCTATATATAGGCACAAAAGTCATACAAAGAGCAACACTATTTGCCATACATGCCAAACAAGACACCTACACAAAAGCAAACCGAAATCTAGGAACAAATATCTAACAAGAGGGATTGTAGTCACTAGATAACATTGGACGGAAGGACTACAGTTAGTAGGCGACGGTGGTTGGAGTGAACTGTAGTCGGCAGGCGACGATGGTTAGAGGGACCGTAATTCACGGGCAACAATGGTCAAGTGATGGTCATAAAAAAGATCATAGTCAAGAGATAGTGGTTACAAGGGCCGTAGTCAGGCAACCGTGGTCGGAAGGACCGTAGTCGGCAGGCGGTGGTGGCTGGAAGGATCGTACTTGGTGGGGCAATGGAAACCGGAATGGCCATAGTTGGGTGACGGTGGTCAGAAGGACCATCGTCAGGCAATAATTTTTTAAAGGAAGTCCGCTAGTGGCTGGCAACCAGGTGAAAGTTCAGAGGCAGGGCGATGCAAGCTTAAGAAAGCAAGAGAGATCCTTTGGTTTTCATCTTTTTCCCCTCTTCTTCCTTTCCCCTTGTGAAAAATGAGGGATCTATTTATAATTTTTTTAGAGTGACATGTCTAGTAAACAATGAGAAGATCAAGGGCATGTGGAATGTTTTCCAATGGACGACTGATATCAACTCCCTCAATCATGGATCATTCATCAAGCATTTGAGTGCCTTAATGATGCCAAATTTTGGTGTTCTTGGTCTCATTGGATTCATCTTGTCGAGATGCTTGCCTATAAGCTTGTCGCATTTGGATATCATTTGGTCATTCAATTAATATTTTGAAGCTTTTAAATAGGTTTTGGGCCCTTAATTTGGATCCATTTGGGTTCGGATCGAATCGATTTTGGTGTCAATGGGTTCATCTCTTCGAGACATTCAGTTTGACTATAAATTTGTTAAAATTAGAGTTTAAATGATCACAAAATTAATTTTAGGAGTTTTTTATTCATATTTACATTAAGAGTTGTGCCCGATCAAAATATTTTTTTTATGATATATCACTCCTTATGGGAGTTAAGTAGATGAGTGAAGATCGAATAAGTCTATATCTTGGGCTATTTTAGTAGTTTTGGCTCTAACCAAATGCATGCTTTAGACAAGTACCAAGCTGGTTCATTATAATGATTTACTTAATAAAATTTAAGCTCTAATGATGACTTGATCAACCTGCTTCAAATTAATAAGAGTGTATACCATTAACATTCAATATCATTAAACAAAATATTGACTAATTGTATTCTTAAGAAAACATTTATGCTTAAATTACCTCTATTCTCTCTAAATTTAAAACATTTGACAATTAGGTTATTAAAAATAGATGCAAGTGAATTAAGCATATATGTATAAGAAGAAACATAAGTTTCATAAATAATCTGAAAATAGATAGATTTAGGCTTCGTTTGAGATAACTTTCTTACTGCTTGAAGAAGCCATAAGAAAGTCGTCCCAATTAAAGCAATAAGAAAGTCATCTCAAAAGAAGTCTGAGGTTTCATTTGGGAAAGTTTTTTTTATTACTTTTTAAAACAATTTTTTAATAAAAAAATTTAAATTTATGTACCATAAAGCCGTTTTAAGAAGCTGTAAGAAAACCATTGCAAACGAAGTCTAAATCCATCAATTTTCAAATTATTAAAGAAACAGTAAGAAAGCTGTCCCCAATAAAACCTTAATGCATGATAAGAAGGAAGTAAACCTTAATCAACGTGGTTTAGCACTAAGCCACAAAGGAAAAAACTATCATCATATGGTTATTAAATTTTATATGGCTATGTGAATGCAAGGATTGAGATTAGACTGTTGGCTTGATGATATATTTCTTTAAAAGCAGCAGGAACATCATTATTATGAAATTATTTAAACAATTAGTTATCTTTGACGATTTTCAACTTTATAACAAAAAAATAAAAAATTGCGTTGAAGAAAAAAGAGTTATAAGATTTGACATTGCATGGATTTCCATTCCTAATAAATAATTAAAGAACAAATAAGAAAATAATGAACTGTTAAGACCCATACTTTATTTTTAATGCATGACAGCAAGAAGAAATGCTGAGGACATCACTACAAATTAGTATGATGTGAGTTTATGAGTAAAGCATCAGGAATCTCTAACAGAAAATTTTATTTTCTACCTCAAAATGCAGTAATTTATCTACAATCGAATTCTATTTCTTCCTCCTCTTTCGTGCACTTCTTCATCTCGCTGCAAAGGTAACAATCTTTTTCCTCGTAACACAAAAAATCAGCGTATGTGAATAGTGCGGCACCACCTACAAAATTTTGGTGTGCGATTTAGCATTTGAATAGAGCTACTGACGGACGACGACATACCACCGTTGTTTTGATTAAAAAAATATATTTTATTTAAGTATATATAGTTTTTGGAAAATATTTAATTTTCTTTGAGAAATATTTAATTTTGAAATTTTGAAATTGAACACATCATTATGAACAATATATCACCTCGAGAGATGATCATATCGTTCCCTAATGGGTTCGAATTTCAAAGTTTTAAATTTCCCAAAGATAATTAATTAAGGGTTTTGAAAAATTAATTTTGAAAATCAATTCTGGGTTACCAAATCTCCTGCGAGCGCAAGCCCTCGTAGTTAATTACATCGTAGGAAATCGGAATTTCCTACGAAAACTCTCGATTAAAATAGCGGTGTAAACTTTATTTAAGAATTTCAAGGATTGATATCAAAGGAGAAAATGGTAGGAATTTCAAATGGGATTGGTTCAAGATTGAAGACTTATTTTCGGGGTCAAAGGAAGAGGAGTAGGGAGTGTTTTTAAGGTTCTGAATTACTTCAGAAAACACTCCAATCTATCTTAAGTGTTGGGCTTAAATTTGATTGAAAGAGATTTAATATTTAAGTGATCAATTTTATTAGAAAGTTGGGATTCAATTCCCGGAGGTTGAGGTCTTATAGCCCGAGCCAGCCTCAGAACCTAAGTCTAAATTGGGTACTAAAAAGTGACCCGAACCTAGCTAGTGCAATGCGAATCTGGTCTTACCCCGGCCTGGATTGGGGAGCCAGCTAAACCACCTAAACGATTTTAAAATATGAGTCCGGTCTTTTTGTAGAGTGGTAGGGACGTTATTTAAGAAAGGTATTTGAGAACGGGACCGACATCTAGAGCGGATCCTAAATGATCCCTTAAACTTATGTTGGGTTTCATGCCTAAGCAAATGCAATTAAGAATTTAAAGATTTTTAAATTAGTTGCTAATATGATGCATGCTAATCGACTCGATTAACAGATTGAATTTAAATGAATGCTATGAAATGAGGACTCCCGGCGGTCCCGAGATTATTTCTTAAATTCGTTAAAATTTCTATGTGAGCCTAAATATTTTTAATTTGATTTAAGTAGAAAAATTTTTATTAAGTCCTTAAGAGCCTACGATCAAATTCCAGGTCAAATCAAAATCGACATGCAGGTAAGAAGACTAGAAAAGCAGGTATCTCTAATGCACAATCAATTTAAATAAATCAATCAAATTAAATATATCAAATTGAATGTCCGTAGGCAAGTGCCTCTTATTATTACATCACAGAATTTTACAGAAAATTAAAGTGGCCGGGCACCACTGACTACAACCCGGATTTTTATCTTAAGCCTCAAATGACTTTGAGATTTGGGATTCTTCTCGTTATCCAATCCTTCATCTTCTCACGAACATCTCGATTCGTCGGTTCAGGATATCCAAATGGAAAGAAACTCCCCTTGATCGAGGTGTTATCTTTCCTCTTTGGATATTTGCAAAGTATCCTAATTTGAATTCCAAATGGAAGAAGACTCTCCCCTTTAGGGATGTCTTCACCTCTTTGGAATTCAAATTGGATATCTATATCCCAATCTCAAACCATTTTAAATAAATACAACCTTAATCAAATTTACATCTCAAATTTAAAACAAAAATCTAGACTCGATCCTGTAGGGTTATCCTAATAATCAACAGTTGTATAATCAATCCCAAGCAGTTATAATTATGAAACTAAAATGCATTACTTTTGGCCACACTTGGCCATGCTCTTTTTATTTAAAAGGGGGTCTTTAAGCGCGGCAGGTACCTGTGCAAAGAGTTATATATTATTATGTATTAACTGCCCCCTTTTATTTTAGCTCCTTGTATGAGCATAGCCACCTGCATAAGACTGCACAAGTATAATTCGCTCCTAACCTAGGGGTAAATCTAACGCACAATCAAACACAGAGTACAGGAAGTAAATAAACACAATCAATTTTACACTAGCAAACAACATGCAATGAAAACCACGAAAAACTCGGCACACAGCAGAAAAAGTAAAACACCGGTCTATCCTAAAACTAGAGTCGGTGATCCTGGCACAACATCTAAAGTGTGTGAGGTAGGTCGTGTGGTTTTGATGTATCCTAAATAGGATTATTAATTAGAGTTGTTTCAAGTTCGATTGGTTGAAAGGCTTAAGGTATTTAAGTTTGAATTCAAATATTAATGGCTTAAGGTTAATTTTAAGATTTATTTAATTATTTGTTGGATATCACCTTTGTTTCACACCGAGGCCGTGAAGTTTATTTCACCTTCCTTAGGGCTAAGTTAATAGCCTCGTAGGCCTGGGTTACCCAGTGGTACCCGGTATAATTAAGTGGCTTAAGTTGATTAAGGCTTAAGAATTAATGAATTTTTATTAGAAATATGGTCGCTGATTTTCAAAATTGATTAATTTAAGTTTGCCATTAATCGATTCGTGGCGTTGTGCCACCAGGCTCGAGGAACCAGCCTCCTTAGGACACTTAGCCCCGCAGCCCGGAGTAGTCCAGCCGATAAACCAAATTAATGTAATTAAATTAGAAGTTTTAAAAGGTTAGATTATTAATAATTAATTTATTTTTAAGGTTTAACACCCCTTGGAATCCATTCGTGGCGTTGTGCCACCAGGCTCGAGGAACCAGCCTCCTTAGGACACTTAGCCCCGCAGCCCGGAGTAGTCCAGCCAATAAACTTCATCATTAGGATGGTTGTTGTGTTTTAAAATGTTTGTTGAATGTTTTAAACATTAAGTTAAGATTTTCTGGAGTTTTAGAATAATTTTGAGTTTTATGAATTTTCGGAATATTTTATTCATTTAATTAAGGGGTTGAAAATTGACTTTTTGATTAAGTTAAAATTCTGGAATGTTTGTATTTTATTAAAATACTAGACCTTACTACGATCAGTTAGAAGGTAAGTACGTTGAAATCGGATTTTTCTACATTTTATTACAAAGGTTTGAAGTTTTGAACTAGATTTGACCTATAGTTGACCAAAAAGTTGACTTTTTGAAATATTAAAGATTTCTGGAATTTAATATTTTTGATAAATACTAGGAGTTATCATGAGTTGAATGCAAGTGAGTTTGTTCAATTTGGATTTTTCTAGAATTAGTTATGAAGGTTTGAAGTTTGGGGTATTTAATGAATTTTGAAAATTGCTTAATTAGAGGGCATTTTTGTGATTTTGCTCCAAATGAGCTCCTAACTCCTTGAAATCAGCTCCAAAGGTCAGGAATGACCTAAGGAGAGATTTCCAAGTGTTTAGGATGTTTTTGGAATTTTTAATATTTTTTTTTATTATACTAATTAAATATTCAACTTCATTTAAAATTAAATTAAGACTTAAACTGTTGTCAAATTAAGTTGATTTCAATTTTCAATGATTAAGGGTTCAATTATGATCAGTTAGAGGGGTTGGTCATAATTTTTGGGTTTAAATTTGATTTATTACATTTTCCGGAAGGTTTTAAGGCTTAATTAAGGTTTAAGCTTAAGAAAATTGATTAAGGGTCTTAATGATTTCTAAATTCAGTGAAAATTTCTCTAAGGGTTATAGATGTCACTATGTTCAAGTGGTTCAAATTTCATGTTCAAATAATGTATATCCTAATTCCTAGGATTTCTCTAAGTTTTCTAAACATGCCCTTAATTCTTGTCCTTAACGATGTCACTAGGTTAATTAAGTTCAAATCAAGGTTCCAACTAACCCTTAACTTAACATATATGCATCACACATAAGAACAATCAATTCCTAAATCTAGGAGAACCTAAAACTAGGTGGTGTGTGCACAACCTAAGCATGCAAATTAACTTGAAGCTTAATTAAGTAAGAGATTAATCAATAAATAATTAACAAAATAATTATTCATTGATTAATCAATATTCCCCAAACATTTCTATTCAATCATTCAATCCATGTTTAAAATCCCAAGGGATCTCTCAAATATTTAAGGATTTAAAAATATATGTAGTTTTAAAGTAAATTTTAAAATATATAAATGTATATATATGTAAATATATATATATATTTTAAATAAAATAATTGAAAATATTTTTAAGATAAATTTTGAGGGGTTGAGAGACCCACCGATTTTCAAAGTTATTATGAAAATAATTTTTAATTTTCAAAATATTTAATATAATATTAATTAAATATTAAAGATAATTAAATAATTCAAGTAAATTAATAATTAAATTTTAAAATTAACTTTAATTTAAAGTAATTAGAATTCCAAAAGTTTTGGTGTATTATTTAAATATTTCTTATTTAGAATGAATTTAATTTGAGTTTTTAAAGTTTAAGATTAATTAACTTAAAAGTAATTAATAATTAAAATAATTAATAAATCAAGTTAAATTAGGTCACAAATGGTTCTGAAATTTTGAATTATTAGAATTTTTGAAGATATTTGAACTTAATTATAACTGAAATTTAACTATTTAAAATATAACATATATCTTAAATTAATTTAATTTCAAATTAAAGTATTTACATATATATATATATATATATATATATATATATACACAATTAAAATTTAATTTAAAATTCAATACATTAATACTATTTCTGAAATTTTAAAGTATTTTAAAATTTAAAATATAATATTTAATTATTTCAAAAATACTTAATTATATATAAATAAATACTAGTTTTAAAATATTTAATATTTAATACTTAACTAATTTAAAATAAAAGTAATATTTTCTATTGATATTAATTTTAAAATATAATAATTAATTTTATGATAATTTTGTTATATAAAATATTTTTTTATTAATTAAAATTAATTTTCTATTATTTTTTAAAGAAATTTGAATTTAAAAATAATTTGAAACTAATTTAAACCATTTTAAAAGAAAATTGGCGGCGGGCTGCACACGTGGCGGCGCGCGGTTGGTCCAGCGCAAAAGCGGCGGCGGCAATCATTGCGAAATGATTGGGAAAACGCGTGGATCCCACGCGTTTTTCACTAATCCACGTCGGCGTCCCGCTACAGCCGTCCGATCTGCAAGGGTTTGATCGGATGGCCCCGATTAACTCCCGCGGTTCAGTCTCAACCGAGAGAGATCGGACGGCAAAGAAACGATCCCGCCGTAATGAACAGACGATCCAGATGCTGCCAGACGGCTGATCAAACGGGAAATCAAATACACGGTTGAATTAAATTTCGGAAGGGCTAGATCTGGACTGTTGATCACATGATCAACGGTCCAGAAAGCGTACGCCTGAGCTAGACTACGAAAACGCCCTAGGATTAATGTTTTCGCTCGTTCTCTCGATACAGTTAACCAAAACGTTTGAAATTTTAAATATGGATAATCTAGATGAACAGAAATGATGGGGAATTAATTTCTCAGCGTAATATTCACTAAATTTAACGCTATTTAACTTAAGTGACTTAGACTAGGGTTAGGTTTTTCACCTTGGTTTTTGGACGGATTAATCCGTTTAAAGATTTGTTGCATTTGTTGGCTGTCCACGCTCCTTTTTGTAGAAGACTCCTCGGCTCGAGAACTCCTGGATCGGAAGCTAGATCTCCTTGAATGGATTCAGGCTAGGTTCGCCGGGAACTCGCCGGAGAAAGGCTTTGACCGGCCGGATTCGACCTGGGAAATGTGTGGGAGGTCCTTGAGAGCTTGGAGGAGCAGTGAGCTCAGCTAGAGAGGCTGAGTATGGAGAGATAGGGATCAAGTGAGAATGAGCATTCAAAATAGGGTTTTACCCTATTCAACTCATCCCAAATTGAATGAAGGGCTGAGATTGAGTGAGGGCACTCCTAGATGGATGCCACCTATCCAATGGGTAGGTATGTGCAGGGAATCAAAGGTACAAACGTACAAGCCATGTGGAAAGCTTGTTTTGTCACCTAGCAATCATGTGGGATGACTAGGAGCCATTTGATCAAAATCCAAGGGCTGTGATAGGTCCTAAGAAGGTTCTAGAGGGTTTTAAAACTGCTGGAAAGGTTTGGATTAAGAAGGATTAATTTTAAGGAACTAATTAAGCCTATTAAGAGGTATTTTGACCACCCATTGACTGTTTGACCAGTCAATGGGCCCAGAGATGCTGAGGTGGCAGGCGAGAGGGATTAATGAATTAATTTGGAAGAACTAGCAATACTTAGGTTCAATTATTTAGCTAAAACAACTCACACATAAGAAGATTTGACCATATGTCAATGGTTGACCAAGTCAAAATTAAAGTGGCTTAACCTCAAACAAATTTGAATATATTTCAATTAAGTTTTGCTATGGATTTGAGAGCTTAAATGGGTTAAATAGGTCAAATGGGTCAAGAAGGCTTAAATGGACCCTTAAGCCAAAATTGGTTGACTTGGTCAACCGATTAGGTCCAGGGTTTGGAAATGGTTTCAATTAATTCAAAATAACATTTTGAGTCTATTGGATGTGGTCTCAAAGTCTAGGGAGGTCATTTGGTTCAAAACACCTGTTTGGATCCTTAAAGGGCCTTTTGGGTCAAACCTGTTGACTTGGTCAACCAGGTTGACCCAAGGATCAGGAATGGGTCCAACAGATTTGAAATGACATTTAAAACTTGCTGCAAGTGATTGCATTCAATTCGGAGTTCATTTGGTTTGAAATCACCGTTTGAACCCCATAGGGGTATTTTGGTCATTTTGACCCCTGGTCAACTGGGGGTCAAAGTGGGTCTACCAAAATGCAGTTTAAAGTTCAACATATTAAGATTAAAGGTCTGGAAGTGACTAGAGGCTTTGGTGAAGGCTCTAAGGTCAGAATCTTCAAAGTGACAGGTCCAGTGGCATAGGCTGTAAATATTTGAAGGTTTTACAGCCTCTGGATTTCAATTAAGTTTTTGAGGTTAGAGACCTCAGAATGGGCTCAAATTTGGAGGGTTGCCTCCAGAGACATGTCCCATCAGTATGCAACTGACAGACTCTGAATCGGAGGTCATTTGACTAGGTTTCAAAGTGTTTGAAATTTCAACGGAAAAGGCCTTTAGGACAAAACCCTTGGACCTTGGATTTGGTTTGAATAGATCTTAAAACTAGGAATCTAGAAGGATCCTAGAGTCTAAGAAATTCCTAGAAGTTGGAGTCTAGAAGGAGTTTAAGATCTAGAGCAGCTCCTAAGGTCTAAACCCTAGAAGAATCCTAGCCTAGATCCTAGGGTCAAGATTCTAAAAGGAGGTCCTAGAATTTAAATTAATTTGAAAATTAAATTAATTTAGAATCAAGAGTAATCCAAGTGACCTCATACAAAAATGAGGTCAACAAATGGACCCCCAATATGTGTAAGAGAGCGAAGTTCTATTGCACATATTGGTGTTGACCGGGATTAAAGATCAAGTGTGGAATTTCAATCCTAAGGGAATGAAAAATTCATCCCTAAGAAATCAAGATTTAAATTAGGGTAGTGCCACGGAGGGCATGTCTACCACTAACCATTTAACTCAAATGTTAGGGTGGTGCCACAGAGGGCATGCTCCACCACTAACGGATACGAATTAGGATGGCGCCACGAAGGGCACGCTCCACCACTAATCGTTTTTAACTCAAATGTTAGGGTGGTGCCACAGAGGGCATGCTCCACCACTAACGGATACGAATTAGGATGGCGCCACGAAGGGCACGCTCCACCACTAATCGTTTTTAACTCAAATGTTAGGGTGGTGCCACAGAGGGCATGTTCCACCACTAACGGATACGAATTAGGATGGCGCCACGAAGGGCACGCTCCACCACTAATCGTTTTTAACTCAAATGTTAGAGTGGTGCCACAGAGGGCATGCTCCACCACTAACGGATACGAATTAGGATGGCGCCACGAAGGGCACGCTCCACCACTAATCGTTTTTAACTCAAATGTTAGGGTGGTGCCACAGAGGGCATGCTCCACCACTAACGGATACGAATTAGGATGGCGCCACGAAGGGCACGCTCCACCACTAATCGTTTTTTAACTCAAATGTTAGGGTGGTGCCACAGAGGGCATGCTCCACCACTAACGGATACGAATTAGGATGGCGCCACGAAGGGCACGCTCCACCACTAATCGTTTTTAACTCAAATGTTAGGGTGGTGCCACAGAGGGCATGCTCCACCACTAACGGATACGAATTAGGATGGCGCCACGAAGGGCACGCTCCACCACTAATCGTTTTTAACTCAAATGTTAGGGTGGTGCCACAGAGGGCATGCTCCACCACTAACGGATACGAATTAGGATGGCGCCACGAAGGGCACGCTCCACCACTAATCGTTTTTAACTCAAATGTTAGGGTGGTGCCACAGAGGGCATGCTCCACCACTAACGGATACGAATTAGGATGGCGCCACGAAGGGCACGCTCCACCACTAATCGTTTTTAACTCAAATGTTAGGGTGGTGCCACAGAGGGCATGCTCCACCACTAACGGACGGTCTTGTGGAGAGGAAACTTGCTCTACACAAAGAACCAGGTCTGGATGATCATAAGTGGAGGAAACTTGCTCCACACAGAGGATCGGGTTTAAATTTTGAAATTTGGAATTTGAAAGTTTTGAATTTGAATTGATTTGATTTTTGAATTGAATGTGTTTGAATTTGATTTTTAAAACTGAATTTTGCAAGTTTCAAATGTTTGATTTTGAATTAAGAAATTTCTTAAATCCAGGAAATTCGAAGACTTTTTATTGACTTTGAATTTGACACTCATCTGGCATGGTACTTCCTGAAGAGCCTCCCCAACATTTAAAAATATCAGGTGGCATTCTCCAGGGTTGATCAATTAATGTTTGAAATTTTCTCAAAGATCGTCTCAATGACAGGAGGACACTCTTAAGTTGGTTCAAATTCCTCCACCGATCTCTCGGTATGCTAAGATATGCATCCAAAGAACCTAGACCAAGTCTCCTCCTTGGAAGATTCTGAGTTGCTCTATCTTATCACGAGCTTTAACCGGTTAGACTTTGTACGATTCTGAGTTTTATTGAGCTTTAAAGATAAAGCTCTACAAGGCCTCGAGCTCCTCAAATTGGAGTCGGGCACTCTGCTCAGTCGTGGATTGATTTTAAATGGTAATTCCCAGCATTACAAAATACTCCTCTAATGGGGCTCGATCTTAGACCCACTATAGAGTGTAATTTTGTTGAAAAGGCTTTAAAAGAAAAGATGCCTTTATGCAAGGACTAACACATTTCTCAAGGATATGATTTGAATTCTTTTCAGGAGTAGAAGATTTGATCTTTCTATTAAGAAATTTCCTCTAACTATTTGGACCCTGTCGGAATGACAAACGGGAACAAATTTATCAATTAGAGTGAGAAGTAGAGTCGACTCCAACGAATCTTGAAAAGGCTTAAGGATTTAGGTTTTGTTAACCCAGACCAAGTTTTGTAGAAACTGAACTGGGATCTCCCTTGTATAGATTTTGAATTAAAATTAACCTCAAAGAGTTTAAGTTGAAAGTAGAAATTTGATCTTTTCAATTTTCTTGCACGATTGTCTTGCATCTAATAGATAATTCATGCATGTTGAAGAATCTGAATTAGGATTTTCAAAGTCAAGTATTTAAAGTTGATTGGATATTTTGATATTTAAGGATTTAAAGGAAGGAAGCCATCTTACTCTTCTTCTTCTTTTTTCTGATGGCGCATATTGCGCATCTTTTGACTTTCGGTGCACTTCGTGCACTTCTTAATTTTTGGCGCATTCGCGCATCTTTTAATTTTTTAGAGCATTCGCTCATCTTTTGGTTTCAATTGAATTCAAGAAGAGGCTCCACTTTCTTCAAATACCTTAAATTGATTGATCTTTTTATTTTGAATGCTGGGATTATATCTCAAGTATTAGAGAAGAAATTCGTTCTCTTATACAAGGAAGAATAATCCTCAAAGCACACTCAATCTTTTTGACAAGAATGTCGACTTGACTAGGGAAATCTTTGAATAGATTTAAAGCATGCCTGAATCTCCTATTAAGATAGAAGATTGCTAGAAGCTTGATAATATTTTCATTTCTGAATTCAACTTAAATTTGAGATAGATTTTAATTCAAAGGTTAAATCAACCCACAGAAGCGGTGGGAGGGAGGGGTATTCAAACATTTGATGGAATCAACTACAACTCTCTCCAGCTTAAGACTTAAGGTAGAGGTCAATTTCTATTAGAAAGGTTAATCAACTATCTTGAAAATCAAGATTTAGTACACTTGAGAATTTGGAAAATTCCCTTAAAAAGTTGCAAGTCTGGGTGGCAAGACCCTTGTCAACATGGAATTGAATTCCTACATTCTCTTGGAAGGGAGAGACTGTTATAGGATCTGCAACATCCCTAGAAAGCACGACATTATTATAATCAAAAGATTAATCGCGATAGGACCCCGTTAAAGTTATATTTCAACGGTATCACTATCTGATACAATCTTAGATTATTCCCTCTCTCAAATTACCGCTAAACTAGTAGTTAAGAGAGTGGCACCCCAAGTGGTTTCTACTCCTCCTCCTCTGCAGATGATGTAGTGGGATACGTATAGTAACGTGCCCTAACATCTTCTAGTAGAGTGGACGGATCATAACCTTCAATTGGGGGCCTATAGCCTAATGTTAGTGATTGCTCAATCCTTTCTTGCTTGAGTCTTTCTGTGTAGTAGTCAAGCAGGTGTATTGAAGATCGCACTCTCGTATCTACAACCTCCCTCCTTTGTGCAAGGAGAGGGTACGTAGAAGGAGCAACGAACTCTCGATTGGCCTCGAAGTCGGTCTTCTCTAAGGCTTCAAATTCAACAGTCTTTCTAGCCTTAAGATTCCTTTTCCTGGCTCTTCGAAGGTAATTCTTCGTCTTGTTCCTACCGACGACAGGGGTGCTAGAATTTGATCCGATCTCAGATTGAGATGGTAACTCTTTTGTCATTATTGACTTCTGGTTTTGATCCTCCTGAGTAGAGAGTACAGTGGGTACAGGGGCGACAACAACCTCCATCTTGGAGATGGGGGAGTCAGCTCCTGACCCTAAAGTAATTTCTACTAAGGGAAAATTCCCTTGAGTACAAACGGACAGATCTAAGATTCTTTCTCCATTAACTGAAATCTCGAGGTTTTGAAATTCCATCTCATACTGAATTAAATTGTCATTAAGAATTTCTTCTACAGGCACATCTTTATTCAGTGAGAAGATGAGTTTCCCAGCCATTTGAGTGTTCGATTTCCTGGAATTAAGAAATTAACTTAAATTAGTGATTTTGAAATAACATTTAAGTTTTGAATGTGATTGATTTTATTCAAAATTTTATAACTCAATCGTGTTCGGTTTGCATTTAACACGATGGTTCATAAAATTGACGAATTGAAGTTAAGAGTTGAACCTGACTCTTTTGCTACACCAATTGATTTTGGGCAAAATGTCAAAGTTTAAATTTGAATTTGTAAAATCAAATTCAAGGTTGGATTTAACGTTGAAATCAAACTTGAGTTTAAGGTCGAGATTGAACTCGAACTTAAAGTTAAATTTGGATTTGAACTTAAGATTGAATTTAAATTTGAGGTTGAAATTGAACAGATCTTCTTCAAACTTTGAAACTCAACACATTGGTTTTTATTTGAATGTGCAGGTTTACAAAAGTAACTTGAAGATCCGATCGAGGAACTAGGCTCAACTCTTTTATCCCACCAAGTAAATTGGGGGTAAAATGTTAAAGCCCAGAACAGATTGAAATTTTTGGTTTGTGTTGTATGTGTTCAACAACAACAGAATGTTATAGAAGACACATGACAACGACGATTAAAATTGATTTGAAAGGTTTTGAAAGAGATTGAATTTTGCTTAAAGGATTAAGATTAGATTTTGAAATTGAAGTATTTTCTATAAATTGTGAAACTTAGCATGCTATATATTTATTCGCATGCGAGTTTGCAACATATACAGAAGAATTTAGGCTTGACTCTTTCGCTCTACCAATCAAGTTGGAGGCAAAATGTCAAAGCCCGACTTAAAGGGAGGTTTCCTACACTCACCTCTCTTTTAACATGTCTTAATTGAGTTGGTCACACTCACCCAAGGGAGAAATGGGTAGAGGGACCAACGGAGAGAAAGGTAGTTAAGACTACCGATTCAATAAAATTCAAACCGCTATTAAAGATGGAGAGAGAGATAACTCCCCAGTGGAGTCGCCATTTTTGTTTTGATTAAAAAAATATATTTTATTTAAGTATATATAGTTTTTGGAAAATATTTAATTTTCTTTGAGAAATATTTAATTTTGAAATTTTGAAATTGAACACATCATTATGAACAATATATCACCTCGAGAGATGATCATATCGTTCCCTAATGGGTTCGAATTTCAAAGTTTTAAATTTCCCAAAGATAATTAATTAAGGGTTTTGAAAAATTAATTTTGAAAATCAATTCTGGGTTACCAAATCTCCTACGAGCGCAAGCCCTCGTAGTTAATTACATCGTAGGAAATCGGAATTTCCTACGAAAACTCTCGATTAAAATAGCGGTGTAAACTTTATTTAAGAATTTCAAGGATTGATATCAAAGGAGAAAATGGTAGGAATTTCAAATGGGATTGGTTCAAGATTGAAGACTTATTTTCGGGGTCAAAGGAAGAGGAGTAGGGAGTGTTTTTAAGGTTCTGAATTACTTCAGAAAACACTCCAATCTATCTTAAGTGTTGGGCTTAAATTTGATTGAAAGAGATTTAATATTTAAGTGATCAATTTTATTAGAAAGTTGGGATTCAATTCCCGGAGGTTGAGGTCTTATAGCCCGAGCCAGCCTCAGAACCTAAGTCTAAATTGGGTACTAAAAAGTGACCCGAACCTAGCTAGTGCAATGCGAATCTGGTCTTACCCCGGCCTGGATTGGGGAGCCAGCTAAACCACCTAAACGATTTTAAAATATGAGTCCGGTCTTTTTGTAGAGTGGTAGGGACGTTATTTAAGAAAGGTATTTGAGAACGGGACCGACATCTAGAGCGAATCCTAAATGATCCCTTAAACTTATGTTGGGTTTCATGCCTAAGCAAATGCAATTAAGAATTTAAAGATTTTTAAATTAGTTGCTAATATGATGCATGCTAATCGACTCGATTAACAGATTGAATTTAAATGAATGCTATGAAATGAGGACTCCCGGCGGTCCCGAGATTATTTCTTAAATTCGTTAAAATTTCTATGTGAGCCTAAATATTTTTAATTTGATTTAAGTAGAAAAATTTTTATTAAGTCCTTAAGAGCCTACGATCAAATTCCAGGTCAAATCAAAATCGACATGCAGGTAAGAAGACTAGAAAAGCAGGTATCTCTAATGCACAATCAATTTAAATAAATCAATCAAATTAAATATATCAAATTGAATGTCCGTAGGCAAGTGCCTCTTATTATTACATCACAGAATTTTACAGAAAATTAAAGTGGCCGGGCACCACTGACTACAACCCGGATTTTTATCTTAAGCCTCAAATGACTTTGAGATTTGGGATTCTTCTCGTTATCCAATCCTTCATCTTCTCACGAACATCTCGATTCGTCGGTTCAGGATATCCAAATGGAAAGAAACTCCCCCTTGATCGAGGTGTTATCTTTCCTCTTTGGATATTTGCAAAGTATCCTAATTTGAATTCCAAATGGAAGAAGACTCTCCCCTTTAGGGATGTCTTCACCTCTTTGGAATTCAAATTGGATATCTATATCCCAATCTCAAACCATTTTAAATAAATACAACCTTAATCAAATTTACATCTCAAATTTAAAACAAAAATCTAGACTCGATCCTGTAGGGTTATCCTAATAATCAACAGTTGTATAATCAATCCCAAGCAGTTATAATTATGAAACTAAAATGCATTACTTTTGGCCACACTTGGCCATGCTCTTTTTATTTAAAAGGGGGTCTTTAAGCGCGGCAGGTACCTGTGCAAAGAGTTATATATTATTATGTATTAACTGCCCCCTTTTATTTTAGCTCCTTGTATGAGCATAGCCACCTGCATAAGACTGCACAAGTATAATTCGCTCCTAACCTAGGGGTAAATCTAACGCACAATCAAACACAGAGTACAGGAAGTAAATAAACACAATCAATTTTACACTAGCAAACAACATGCAATGAAAACCACGAAAAACTCGGCACACAGCAGAAAAAGTAAAACACCGGTCTATCCTAAAACTAGAGTCGGTGATCCTGGCACAACATCTAAAGTGTGTGAGGTAGGTCGTGTGGTTTTGATGTATCCTAAATAGGATTATTAATTAGAGTTGTTTCAAGTTCGATTGGTTGAAAGGCTTAAGGTATTTAAGTTTGAATTCAAATATTAATGGCTTAAGGTTAATTTTAAGATTTATTTAATTATTTGTTGGATATCACCTTTGTTTCACACCGAGGCCGTGAAGTTTATTTCACCTTCCTTAGGGCTAAGTTAATAGCCTCGTAGGCCTGGGTTACCCAGTGGTACCCGGTATAATTAAGTGGCTTAAGTTGATTAAGGCTTAAGAATTAATGAATTTTTATTAGAAATATGGTCGCTGATTTTCAAAATTGATTAATTTAAGTTTGCCATTAATCGATTCGTGGCGTTGTGCCACCAGGCTCGAGGAACCAGCCTCCTTAGGACACTTAGCCCCGCAGCCCGGAGTAGTCCAGCCGATAAACCAAATTAATGTAATTAAATTAGAAGTTTTAAAAGGTTAGATTATTAATAATTAATTTATTTTTAAGGTTTAACACCCCTTGGAATCCATTCGTGGCGTTGTGCCACCAGGCTCGAGGAACCAGCCTCCTTAGGACACTTAGCCCCGCAGCCCGGAGTAGTCCAGCCAATAAACTTCATCATTAGGATGGTTGTTGTGTTTTAAAATGTTTGTTGAATGTTTTAAACATTAAGTTAAGATTTTCTGGAGTTTTAGAATAATTTTGAGTTTTATGAATTTTCGGAATATTTTATTCATTTAATTAAGGGGTTGAAAATTGACTTTTTGATTAAGTTAAAATTCTGGAATGTTTGTATTTTATTAAAATACTAGACCTTACTACGATCAGTTAGAAGGTAAGTACGTTGAAATCGGATTTTTCTACATTTTATTACAAAGGTTTGAAGTTTTGAACTAGATTTGACCTATAGTTGACCAAAAAGTTGACTTTTTGAAATATTAAAGATTTCTGGAATTTACTATTTTTGATAAATACTAGGAGTTATCATGAGTTGAATGCAAGTGAGTTTGTTCAATTTGGATTTTTCTAGAATTAGTTATGAAGGTTTGAAGTTTGGGGTATTTAATGAATTTTGAAAATTGCTTAATTAGAGGGCATTTTTGTGATTTTGCTCCAAATGAGCTCCTAACTCCTTGAAATCAGCTCCAAAGGTCAGGAATGACCTAAGGAGAGATTTCCAAGTGTTTAGGATGTTTTTGGAATTTTTAATATTTTTTTTTATTATACTAATTAAATATTCAACTTCATTTAAAATTAAATTAAGACTTAAACTGTTGTCAAATTAAGTTGATTTCAATTTTCAATGATTAAGGGTTCAATTATGATCAGTTAGAGGGGTTGGTCATAATTTTTGGGTTTAAATTTGATTTATTACATTTTCCGGAAGGTTTTAAGGCTTAATTAAGGTTTAAGCTTAAGAAAATTGATTAAGGGTCTTAATGATTTCTAAATTCAGTGAAAATTTCTCTAAGGGTTATAGATGTCACTATGTTCAAGTGGTTCAAATTTCATGTTCAAATAATGTATATCCTAATTCCTAGGATTTCTCTAAGTTTTCTAAACATGCCCTTAATTCTTGTCCTTAACGATGTCACTAGGTTAATTAAGTTCAAATCAAGGTTCCAACTAACCCTTAACTTAACATATATGCATCACACATAAGAACAATCAATTCCTAAATCTAGGAGAACCTAAAACTAGGTGGTGTGTGCACAACCTAAGCATGCAAATTAACTTGAAGCTTAATTAAGTAAGAGATTAATCAATAAATAATTAACAAAATAATTATTCATTGATTAATCAATATTCCCCAAACATTTCTATTCAATCATTCAATCCATGTTTAAAATCCCAAGGGATCTCTCAAATATTTAAGGATTTAAAAATATATGTAGTTTTAAAGTAAATTTTAAAATATATAAATGTATATATATGTAAATATATATATATATTTTAAATAAAATAATTGAAAATATTTTTAAGATAAATTTTGAGGGGTTGAGAGACCCACCGATTTTCAAAGTTATTATGAAAATAATTTTTAATTTTCAAAATATTTAATATAATATTAATTAAATATTAAAGATAATTAAATAATTCAAGTAAATTAATAATTAAATTTTAAAATTAACTTTAATTTAAAGTAATTAGAATTCCAAAAGTTTTGGTGTATTATTTAAATATTTCTTATTTAGAATGAATTTAATTTGAGTTTTTAAAGTTTAAGATTAATTAACTTAAAAGTAATTAATAATTAAAATAATTAATAAATCAAGTTAAATTAGGTCACAAATGGTTCTGAAATTTTGAATTATTAGAATTTTTGAAGATATTTGAACTTAATTATAACTGAAATTTAACTATTTAAAATATAACATATATCTTAAATTAATTTAATTTCAAATTAAAGTATTTACATATATATATATATATATATATATATATATATATATATACACAATTAAAATTTAATTTAAAATTCAATACATTAATACTATTTCTAAAATTTTAAAGTATTTTAAAATTTAAAATATAATATTTAATTATTTCAAAAATACTTAATTATATATAAATAAATACTAGTTTTAAAATATTTAATATTTAATACTTAACTAATTTAAAATAAAAGTAATATTTTCTATTGATATTAATTTTAAAATATAATAATTAATTTTATGATAATTTTGTTATATAAAATATTTTTTTATTAATTAAAATTAATTTTCTATTATTTTTTAAAGAAATTTGAATTTAAAAATAATTTGAAACTAATTTAAACCATTTTAAAAGAAAATTGGCGGCGGGCTGCACACGTGGCGGCGCGCGGTTGGTCCAGCGCAAAAGCGGCGGCGGCAATCATTGCGAAATGATTGGGAAAACGCGTGGATCCCACGCGTTTTTCACTAATCCACGTCGGCGTCCCGCTACAGCCGTCCGATCTGCAAGGGTTTGATCGGATGGCCCCGATTAACTCCCGCGGTTCAGTCTCAACCGAGAGAGATCGAACGGCAAAGAAACGATCCCGCCGTAATGAACAGACGATCCAGATGCTGCCAGACGGCTGATCAAACGGGAAATCAAATACACGGTTGAATTAAATTTCGGAAGGGCTAGATCTGGACTGTTGATCACATGATCAACGGTCCAGAAAGCGTACGCCTGAGCTAGACTACGAAAACGCCCTAGGATTAATGTTTTCGCTCGTTCTCTCGATACAGTTAACCAAAACGTTTGAAATTTTAAATATGGATAATCTAGATGAACAGAAATGATGGGGAATTAATTTCTCAGCGTAATATTCACTAAATTTAACGCTATTTAACTTAAGTGACTTAGACTAGGGTTAGGTTTTTCACCTTGGTTTTTGGACGGATTAATCCGTTTAAAGATTTGTTGCATTTGTTGGCTGTCCACGCTCCTTTTTGTAGAAGACTCCTCGGCTCGAGAACTCCTGGATCGGAAGCTAGATCTCCTTGAATGGATTCAGGCTAGGTTCGCCGGGAACTCGCCGGAGAAAGGCTTTGACCGGCCGGATTCGACCTGGGAAATGTGTGGGAGGTCCTTGAGAGCTTGGAGGAGCAGTGAGCTCAGCTAGAGAGGCTGAGTATGGAGAGATAGGGATCAAGTGAGAATGAGCATTCAAAATAGGGTTTTACCCTATTCAACTCATCCCAAATTGAATGAAGGGCTGAGATTGAGTGAGGGCACTCCTAGATGGATGCCACCTATCCAATGGGTAGGTATGTGCAGGGAATCAAAGGTACAAACGTACAAGCCATGTGGAAAGCTTGTTTTGTCACCTAGCAATCATGTGGGATGACTAGGAGCCATTTGATCAAAATCCAAGGGCTGTGATAGGTCCTAAGAAGGTTCTAGAGGGTTTTAAAACTGCTAGAAAGGTTTGGATTAAGAAGGATTAATTTTAAGGAACTAATTAAGCCTATTAAGAGGTATTTTGACCACCCATTGACTGTTTGACCAGTCAATGGGCCCAGAGATGCTGAGGTGGCAGGCGAGAGGGATTAATGAATTAATTTGGAAGAACTAGCAATACTTAGGTTCAATTATTTAGCTAAAACAACTCACACATAAGAAGATTTGACCATATGTCAATGGTTGACCAAGTCAAAATTAAAGTGGCTTAACCTCAAACAAATTTGAATATATTTCAATTAAGTTTTGCTATGGATTTGAGAGCTTAAATGGGTTAAATAGGTCAAATGGGTCAAGAAGGCTTAAATGGACCCTTAAGCCAAAATTGGTTGACTTGGTCAACCGATTAGGTCCAGGGTTTGGAAATGGTTTCAATTAATTCAAAATAACATTTTGAGTCTATTGGATGTGGTCTCAAAGTCTAGGGAGGTCATTTGGTTCAAAACACCTGTTTGGATCCTTAAAGGGCCTTTTGGGTCAAACCTGTTGACTTGGTCAACCAGGTTGACCCAAGGATCAGGAATGGGTCCAACAGATTTGAAATGACATTTAAAACTTGCTGCAAGTGATTGCATTCAATTCGGAGTTCATTTGGTTTGAAATCACCGTTTGAACCCCATAGGGGTATTTTGGTCATTTTGACCCCTGGTCAACTGGGGGTCAAAGTGGGTCTACCAAAATGCAGTTTAAAGTTCAACATATTAAGATTAAAGGTCTGGAAGTGACTAGAGGCTTTGGTGAAGGCTCTAAGGTCAGAATCTTCAAAGTGACAGGTCCAGTGGCATAGGCTGTAAATATTTGAAGGTTTTACAGCCTCTGGATTTCAATTAAGTTTTTGAGGTTAGAGACCTCAGAATGGGCTCAAATTTGGAGGGTTGCCTCCAGAGACATGTCCCATCAGTATGCAACTGACAGACTCTGAATCGGAGGTCATTTGACTAGGTTTCAAAGTGTTTGAAATTTCAACGGAAAAGGCCTTTAGGACAAAACCCTTGGACCTTGGATTTGGTTTGAATAGATCTTAAAACTAGGAATCTAGAAGGATCCTAGAGTCTAAGAAATTCCTAGAAGTTGGAGTCTAGAAGGAGTTTAAGATCTAGAGCAGCTCCTAAGGTCTAAACCCTAGAAGAATCCTAGCCTAGATCCTAGGGTCAAGATTCTAAAAGGAGGTCCTAGAATTTAAATTAATTTGAAAATTAAATTAATTTAGAATCAAGAGTAATCCAAGTGACCTCATACAAAAATGAGGTCAACAACCGTATATAGTTCAGTTAGAGATGGTCATAGTTGTTGCTTGTGTTTTATATAGTAATTAAGGGGATATTATATTAACAACTTTGTTAAGCAATTAATAATCAAAGATGATAAGACTAATGCGTAACTAATTGACGATATGTGAATATTTGTGAGGTAATGCTATCCTCTTGAAAAGAATTTAGGTTTCATTTGGGACAATTTTATTACTGATATCTAAAGTAGTTTTTTTACTACTTTCTAAAGTAGTTCTTTCTAAGATTTTGTTTGGGACAGTTCTCTTTCTGCTTTGCTTTTAAGATGTAATCACAGTTTTTGTTTAGTCATTATTTTTTATTGTTTTAAATAAATTTTTTTTCTAAGAAGTTGTTTTCACCACAACAACTTTAAAACCATCTTTATAAAAGCTGAAGCCATCTCAAATGAACCCAAAAAAAGATGGTGCTCACTTTGCTTTTTGACCATTTGGGATGATATATACTCAAATGTGAATGGTAAGCATATGGCTGTTTATAAGCTTCATCAACAAATTGAAAGTTTCTTTAGGCCGACTATTTAGGCTTCATCAACAAATTGAAAGCTTCATCAACAAAGCATATGGAGTGTATAAAAGAATAGGCCGACTATTTATGCTTCATTTGGGATGATTTTTTTATTGCTTCTTAACATTATTTTTTTGTATAGAAGTTAAATTTTGTTTACTTGAAAGATGATTTAAGAAGCATTAAAAAAGCCGTCCAAACGAAGCTTTAAATGTGCATGACCATCTAAATTTTGGATAAAAAAATCAATCATTTTTTGTCAATTCATCAACCGATCTATCTAAATAGATTGAATGCACTCCCCTATTTTTATTTACTAGAACGAGATGTTGACACTGACATGAGTACAAACTGGGCCACATTAGGCTAATTTTATGTTTAAATAATTAGCGAAATATAAATTTTGATTGTTTACACATATCTTGATGCGTTTCGGTCATCTCAAAATTAACTAAATTGACACAAAATCTATCCAACTCATGAGTCTTATGATTTGCGTTGAGGATAGCTCAAATTTGACTATTTAGTTCATTAAGCTCAACTAAAAAAATCATTTATTGAGCCTAACAAGAGTCAACTCATGAGCCAGATTTTCAAAGTTATGCATTTAGTCTAGATGAACCTCTTTTTGAAGATAGAGTTGACATGAACTTAAGGTAGCTATTGTTATAATATAAGTGAGGTTATGATGTAGGCCATGCAACAGATGATTATCGGTCAAATAGGATTGAATTGCAAGTCTTGAAGAGATTGGTGCAATGTAATCAGGGTTGCGATGCAGGTTAGTGTGCAACAATAGATGTAGCATGAGTAGGTTGTGCCATACTTGAAGGCATTACTGTTTAATAGAGACGATGTCGATCGACATAGGCATTATCAATAGGCAAAGACATCATCAATGGATGATTGCATCGCCAAAGAATGAAAGCATTATTGATGAAGGCATCATGATAGTCATATTTCTGACCATGTCAATGATGGTGTGAATTTTAAAGCTAGGGTGGTTGTCATATAAAAATCAAATGTATCATGGGATTCTAAAGGCCATGTCATATTATCTTATTGAAATATGGGCTAATTTGGTTAGTTTATATGTTAAGGTTGCAAAAGTTCATATGCAAATCCAACTTCCAAATTTTAATATTTAAGTTTCGTTTGGAACAACTTTCGTATTGCTTCTTAAACAAACTTTCTAGTCCAAAAATCAGTACGAAAGCCGTCACAAACAAAGCCTTAGAATTGAAAATCTATTTATAACTTTCTAAGTGCAATGCTTTTGATAAATCTAGTCATGATCCCAAAATATTACATTGGCTCATATTCATACCCTCATTCATAAATCATTTTTCTAGCATTTAAGTGCCTCAATAATGTTGAAATTAAGTAATTTTTAGCTCTTTGAATTAATCTCATCAAGAAGCTTGATTTGACTATAAGCATGAAAGATTTGAAGATCATTGAATCGTCTAATTAATATTATACAATTTTTAATTATACTTAAATGATTGATTTGAACTCATTAGAATTGGATCGGTTCACTTTTGATGTTAATAGGCTTATATCATTGAAATATTCAGTTCGACAATAGGTTTAATAGAATTAGAATTTGGATGATTTGGACAAAAATTTATAAGTTTCAATTAAATAATGCTCGAGTGATGCTTGTCAAGTTAATTTTTTGATGATGTATCATTTCTTATATTTATTTTTCCTATGTTTAATTTTATTATTTTTTATGTAATTATATTAGTTAAAAAAAGATTGATCAAGCAAATAATAAATTTTAGATATTAAATATAAAAAATATGATAGTTTTGAGTGTTATGTATGTTAATGTCTCTTTAAAATAATGAATTAAAATATTTTTTTTATTGAATATTAACAAATTTTGTCAACCCTAGTTAAATTAATTAAGAGGCATTTTGTTGGAGGGATTTTATATGTCTTGCATTATTAATTTAGGAGTTTTGAAAATTTAAGTATTTGATTGGCTAAAAAGTAAATTTAAAACATTTTTTAAAGGAATTTTGAACTTAATGCCTATTGATTGGGTAATTTCATAATACACCACACTTGATCTTCTTCATGGGCTCTTCACTTTTGCAAGTCAAGTATCCCATCAATGCGGCTCTAGTGAGCTATTGTCGTGATGTTTTCTTATTCACTTGAAACAGTTCTTATTGATGCTTGCCTCAAAGAGCTCCCATCACCGCCTCTTCTATTATGAATGCCATTGATCCCATCAATGCGTGCCCTAGTAAGCTCTCGTTGCAATCTCCTCTCCTTTGCACAACTCGGATCCCGTCTACAACTGCCTAACAAGCATCAATCGTAATATCTTATCATCACCTTTGTCATGATCGCTTTTGCAATTTTTAGGTCATTTTTTGGTTAATTTTAAGCTTCATTTGGAACGATTTTTTATTAATTCTTAAAATAGTTTTCTAATTTAAAAATTATGATTTTTATACTAAAAAACTGTTTTAAGAAGCAGTAAAAAAATAATCCCAACCGAAACCTTAATTCTTATTCATTCCAACCAAATAATCCTACAATTTCAAATGCTCTTCATTTAGCTTATATTGTATTTAAATGCTAACCAAACAACGCCTAAATCATAATTAATATAAGATAGTAGTTTAATTAATAATTAATTAGAAATGTATTAAACTAATTAAACATAATAACCAAATTTAATCAAATTAAATTACAAATATTATAAATTTATTGAAATTAACATATTTTATTTTTAACCGATATTTAATTAATGTACACTTGGCGTGCCGCTCCTACCCTAATTTCCGAATGCGCGAGGAAATTGCAACGGAGATCGCTGGGAAGGGTATCGACGTGACTGGCGGCGGGTGATCAAGAAGAGTTCATGATGGGAGCTCGTTGGGGGCAGGAATCTACGGGACCGGCGGTGTATGAAGGCAAGAAGAGTTCATGAAGGGAGCTCGCTGGGGATAGGCATCAACGGGATCGGCGGCGTGTTAAGGAGAGAAGAGTTCGTGGCGGGAGCTCGCTGGTTGAAAAGACGACGCTGATTTAAGTTAAATCCTTCGATTTCCCGGATTTCATAAATCCTTGATTTAAGGTAAAACGGGGGAGAAACGGGATACAAGATATGTAGGATTTAAGTTCTCCATTGGCGATTTGCTTGACTGCAAACAATTTGATCCGCCTTTTTCTCCGCCAAATTCTAGTTCTCATATTTTGATCTAATTGGCTTCGTGTTCTGGCGCTGGCAGTACAATGGCGAGAGGAAACGAGGTCTCATCAATGGAGGTCGACGAGGGAAAAACCGCCGCGAACAGTCCTAAGTTCTCGATCAATGGTTTCCTTACTTTCTCTCCCTCATTTGTTCATTTTTTTTCTTGAATTCATGTGGATTTAGGAAGCTGTTTATTGATTGAATGATTGTGTTCCCTGCAGTGCTGCAGCTTTTGAAATCTGCTCAGATGCAGCACGGTTTGAGGCATCGGGATTACACCCGCTATCGGTATGTATGGTTTTTGCTATTATAATACTTGATTTTGACTGCTGTTTTTTTAATGTTTGAGACAATTTGGAGTTTTTAGTTATTTGCTTTATCTATACCTGCTCAATTTGATCTCCATTTCTTTTGCTGGATTGTTGTTGCCAAATTTTGTCTGATAGTGTTAAAATACCAACAACTTGCTTTTGCATTATATGGCTAAATATTTGAATGATCATTGAGACAAAATGCTGAACATAAGGAGATGCTTCTTTTATCCCATGTTTGGAGAGAGATTTCTCATCCTATTTGCCAAGTGAACGTGCTATTTTGGCTTTTCTACGATAGTTTCCTGAAATTTGATTAACCCGTAGTTAATTCTTACATAGGTTTTGAATTGCAAAGTAATGCAATCATCATATTTTATGGATAATAACTAGAAAGCATAAAAGTCGGCAACATATACAAAAAAAAGTCAGATTTCTCAGTCTTTATTCCGATTTATGACATCCTGTAGAGTCAAAAGTGCAATATTATGTTATTTTGTTCTTTGTTTATTCTTCTCCCTTCTCTTAAGCATTAGACCTAATCCTCTTAGTTATGCAAGTATATTTTGTGTGCTGCTACCTTACTATTCATCAACTCGACTATTTCTTTTCAGGAGATATTGCACTGCACGACTGCGAAGACTATACAAATCATTGAAGTTCACACATGGTCGTGGCAAATATGTAAAGAAAGCTATTACTGAGTCCACTGTTACAGAAGTGAGGTATGATTGATGGGTCTGTCACTCTGTCTTGAAATTATTTTTGTGCCAGTTTGGGTCTTACTGAGCTTTCAGCTGTCCTTGTTTGTAAGTAATGTATTTCCATTCAAGTTTCTGCAGTGCTTGTATTGTGCATTTTGGTTAATAGGCCATGTAGAAAATCATGTTGGATTTCCTTTGAGATGCTACTCATGTTTAATGCGGTAGCTGCAGTTTGTTCTGGCACTTGAAGTTAAAAATCACATGGCATTAATATTTGTAAAATGTTTTGATTGGTATTTCTAATTGTTATTTAGAATTTTTTTATAGGTTTCTCCATATACTTCTTTACATGTCAGAAAGGGCTTGGAGCCATGCCATGGAAAAAAGGCATTTGCCTGATGGACCAAATTCACGACAACGCATTTACTTGCTTGGAAGACTAAGAAAGGCAGTAAAATGGGCTGCGCTTTTTGCACAATTGTGTGCTACAAAAGGAGATTCTAGATCATCACTGGAAGCGGAGGTTTGAAGCTATGATTTAGTTCTTCCACTATTTATGTTCATGACAATATGCCACCTATAAATCACAAATACTTCAAAAAGCCCTTCATTTCCATGTCGATCCTCTGAATTCTCTTGACACACATTTGATATGTAAAAATTATGCACAATATTTTTTCTTTTAAGAATTAAAGCTGGACATAGCCAAAATACGCCCTAATATGGCTGGGGCACACCCTAAAATGACTGATATAAGCAATGATGTTGAACTACATCTTTTTTAAATGAACTAGCTTTGGAAAATTTTGTTTTTCTCGATGATGCTTAAGGTGTTGTTGATGATGTTGTTGTTGATGATGATGCTTAAGGTGATATTGAAGAGGATATCAGTCTTAGCAATGATGATCACGACAACTTGTATCTTTAATCCAATTAGTGATATATCAATTTGTTCAAACTTTATGTGACTGTTTTAAAGATTCAATACCTAGTAAAATATGTAGATGCATATGCTTTAGAATTTATTCATTCACCTGACCTAAAATTGAGTAAGAATCCAAACTTGAATATGAAATTGAAGTTGACGATGAGATCATATGTGAATTTAGACTTGGATCAGAATTTGAATTTGTACTTACTTTTGAGCTGAATAGATTATATTTATTGTAGTTGTTAAATTCATTGTTTAAAATTGCGCAATATATGGTTCGTCCCGAGACCCGCCTCATCACAATTACAGTGAAATGCACCTCGAAGCTTACTCTCAAGCTTTTTTAATGAGGCATATCTTGCCTCGCTAGTGTGAGGCATATCTCTTACCCTATATATATATATATATATATATATATATATATATATATATATATATATATATATATATATATATATATATATATATATATATATATATATATATATATATATATATATATATATATATATATATATATATATAATTGTTTAGAGAGAAATTCAAATTCTATTCTATTCTTTGGAATCATTACATATATACATTCTAGGATAATAAACAGAAAAAATGAAATATATTTAATCTAATTAATTATAATAATCATATCTCACAGATCTCCAATTGCTGCAGCCCTTGGATTACTGCCTGCAGATCTCCAACTGCAGCCCTCAGATTACTGACATGGCCTCCCCTTGGCTACGTGATTCATAGTTTTGACATTAGGAGCTTATATGTTCCGAGTTTAGTATATCTTAACTTATATTTCCAACTTATACTAATTCATAGTTTTCCAATAAAGTTTAAAATTTATTTATTTAATTCAGTGGATGATGTTAATTTCACTTAAAATTATGTTGGAGCTTATTTGCAATGTTTTTGTAGACTTATATTGCTTTTGGAAACCTTATGTTTCTTCTTTCACTTATCCAATAAATTATTTTTCTTTGATGTGGTTGATGAAATCTTGGGCCTCATTCATCATGCTGATTTTTTTTGAGTGTGCTTCCATGCTATTTGCAGGTCTTTTTGTTAGCTATTCTAACTGCGGTATTCCGTAACATTTAACAAGATCAGAAAGAACATTGAAATGATTTTGCATGTATAGTAAATTTGCTGTTATGGCTTCTACTATGAAATCATCACGTTCACTAAGTCTTTTTGTCTAACTTGCTATTTAACCGCTGTTTAATGTACCGTATGAGTGCAATTTTTTTCGACCACTTCACTTCAACATAATAATGACAATAATCATTATCATATCCCTCCATAATTTACGTGTTACAGTTTGTCATTTTATGCTATTGTAAGCAATACGGCCAACCATGTTTTCTTTGGTCATTGTGTTTTGAAACTGCAGATTGCACAGTTGCTAGCTATGGTTCCATTATCTTAAGTCAGTTGACTTCTCATCCATAACTTCCAACCTTGTGCTATATCAGCATCTTCACCACTTCAGTGCTCGCTTTTAAACATTGCTTTTTTATTTGGAATCCTGATTGATCGTCATATTCCTTCATATAATTAATTCAGAGTCTAAATTTCTTCCTGTCAATTTGACTGTTCCTACACTTTGTTGATAGCTTTTCTTTACAACAGACTGATATTGTTTGTAGAGCATCCATGACAGCCTGCAAACTTTCATTTATGCTGGCTAATCCTTTTTCATGACATAGGCTTATTGGTGTGCAGGCATATGCTTCGTATATGAAAGGAACGCTATTGTTTGAACAGGATCAAAATTGGAAAGCTGCATTGATGAACTTCAGAAAAGCCAGGTGCATATATATCCACCTGAAATGGTCATGATGGTTAAAATTTGTGGCCTAATAAGTTGAACATCTTGAATTCGCTGTGACAAATAAGCTGTCTCTTTGACTAGCTTGTTTTTGCATTAATCTTGTCAATCTCTCTCTCTTTCTTTTTTTTTTTTAATCCGAGTCTTGCAGTCCTCGTCTCTTTTGTTCTTAGGAATCACATTTTATTGAGAAACCTTTTTAAGCTGCTTGCTTATGTTTATGCCATAGGGATGTGTATGAGGAACTTGGGAAATATGGCAGCATAGAAAATCAGGTTTTATGTCGTGAGAGAGTTGAAGAGTTGGAGCCAAGTATTAGGTACTGTCTACACAAAGTTGGTGAATCAGACCTACAGACTTCTGAACTAATGGATATTGGAGAAGTCGAGGGTCCTGCTTTGGACCTTTTCAAAGCTAAATTAGAGGTAAGTTTGGTTCCTCGATGCATAAAGTTGGACTCTCTAGCTGAACTTGTTACTTTTGTTGCTTGCTTAAGTTAAGGATATGTTGATGACCTTGATTGATTCTCATAATCTACAGGTACATAATACACGTGTTATATTGAAAACATTTTCTTTTTTTTAGGAAAATATATGTGTTTTCTCACAGCACTCTAGTATTTCTTGTACGTTTTCTGATGTGTCATTGACATGCTTCGTATTCATTATCCAAGTCTCCTTTATGTATGAAGGCATGTTAATGTATTAGTAAAGTTGAAAATGTAGTTAATATGTGACTATTTAATGGTTTGGCTCTATTTGACGTTGGCCAAAATGAATTTTGAAGGATAAAAAGTCTGATTTTGTTTGCTTTATACCTTAGAAGATATTCTGCTTGTTGTTGTCATACTCACAATCAATAGTTGCATTCACATTAATTCCAATTATTTAGCTTTTGGAACAGTTGGGTTGGCAATGCCTTGTTCATTTAATGCATGATTTTGAACGGATGGTTGCATTTTTAAATTTACCTTATCCTTGTTGCTTGTTTGCCCTTTTTGGTGGGATTTTTTCTTACTTTGGGCTGTTTTTTATATCCGGACATGCACTTTCAGTGAGTTTCATTTAGTGATGATGTATTAAGTGATTATGAAGCAATATGAATTTGGGCGGATGATAGTGTTTTTAATATTAGTATATGTTTTTATTCTTGCTGCCTGTTTTTCCTTATTGGTGGAATATCCTCTTTGGGCCATTTCTTGAATCTTGATTCTGCACTATTAGTAAGTTTCATTTGGTAATGTTGTGTCAAGTGATTGTGAAGCCATGAAAGAATGATCCCATGCAACAGCGTGTTTTTTGTCACACATTTCTTATTGAAATAAAAAAAATGTAATGTCAATGGGCTTTAAGTTCATTATTTTACTCATCATGACTTTTGGTGCGAACGCACAAGCCATCTTCCTGTTCATTTAGCAAGTTACATGCTGTGTTTGTTGTTTGGAAAATGTTCTATATTTTGAGAGTAGCCAAATATCTTTGGTGGAGATTGTTTAATATACCACTTGACATGCGGATTTTCAATCGGTATTTCAGGCTGTTATGGCTGAGGCAAGATCCCAGCAGGCTGCATCTATGACAGAGTTCTACTGGCTTGGCCATAGGTTTCCAATCAATAATGCGAAAACTCGTGTCTCCATATTGAAAGGTTTGTATTTTTTCTAGTTCTCTCATTTCTAAGTAACTTGTCTGGAAAGACACGTTAAATACTTTTCATCAAAACTTCTGCATCACTCGCTGAAACCACCTTTAATTCCTTGATTAGTTGATTTGATTTTCCTTTAAATTAAAATAATGCTCAGCTCAGGAACTGGAGAAAGATTTACATGGGCCAGCAGCAGATGCACTTCCAGCAGAAAAGAAACTATCCATGTTTGATAAAATATTTTCTGCATACCATGAAGCAAGAGCTTGCATTAGGAGTGATTTGGTACTCATCTGCATGCTCGAGATGTTTTGACAGATTTCATATGATGTAGTTATGCAACTTTTGTAACTTATTTGTATTACATCTATCTAAAGTTCTTTTGTTGAATTTTTCTAACCATTTCTTAAATCAGGCTTCTGCAGGGAATGCAGACAATGTAAAAATTGACTTGAATGGCCTCGATAAGGCAGTTAGTGCTTCTTTGGGGCAGCGCACCATAGAACGCAACCAATTACTGATTTCTATTGCAAAAACCAAGTTTACAAAGCAGCGAGATGAGAAGGGGGAGAAAATCACAAAACCAGAGGAGCTTGTTCGGCTGTATGATCTTCAAATACAGGTATAGTGTTTGAATTCTGAATTTTGTCTTAGGCTTTGTTTGGGATGACTTTCTTGCTACTACTTAAAGTAACTTTTTTTGTAAAAAATTAAAAATTTTTACTAGAACGAGCTTTAAGAAGCAATAAGAAGGCCGTCCCAAATGAAGCCTTATAGTGAGTCAGTCCTTTTAGTAATTAAATATGACGTTCTAGTATCAAATGAGGCTGTACTGTATTGTAAAATTTTTCTTTTTTAATTTCTCACAAAGAATCGAACTTTTTTTTCCCTGCAGAATTCAACCGATTTATATGATTTAGTTAGCTCTCAAAGGAATATGAACCAGGAAGAAGACTCATTTTCAAGGGAATATGAACTTAAGGGCTTGGCTTTCAGAGCAGAAAGGTTTTTGCGACTCCTTACATGCTCTGAACTCATCATTAACCTATATTGAAATATCATCAGCTGTGCAACATATGAATTATATTTTACATTAATTTTCAGTAATGAGCCTTTATCCAACTCATTATTTTTTTTATTATGATATGAGAGTGAATTCGATGTGTGCATGCATGAAAAAAGTTGGTTCAGTCGGATATTGATTTGTCATAAACTGAGAGCTACCAACCCAATCACAGTGAGATGCTAATATCGATTTATGGTTAGTTTCTATGTGTGTCACATGAATCATTTGAGCTATTGATTGGAGGAAGCTATCGAGCCTGTGCTCAGTTGGGAGAACCTGGGAGCAATCCAAGTTGAAACAGCGTGTGTGCTGAAATTGGAAGAAAAGCTATTTCCAGATTCTGCCAGCCGGTCTCCTGTTGCTTAAGTTGGAAACAGAGTAGGGAATGGAGAAGCAGTGGAGGCCATTTTAGGTTTTAGCCTGCCACCCTTTCTCGCTTGTACTCTGGGAGTTGGTCTCTACTCATAACTGGGGATTATAAGAGAGCCTCTTGGGGTGAATGCACATACTAAGTCTTTGCACAGCAAGGGTGCACCTATCGTGGGAGCATATTAGATGCTTGACATTAAAGGATAGTGATGTCATCAATCAAGTTGGTGAATGTTGCAGAGCTACCTGATCCTTTTAATTTGCTGAAGAGGGGGTGGTCGTCAGGATCTTATCTAGTAACACCACCGAGGAGAATGAACATCTAACCTTCAAACTTGCATATTGCATTCATTAATAACTAAAAAATATACATAAAAGTACAACTAATTGTGCAAAAAGCTATCACCATCTTCCTTCAGCAAAATAAAAAAAGGAAGATTTTATACTATCCAATTCTTCCATGCAAAATTACAGTTTGAACTGTGCACAAAAATGAGCTGCCTTGTTACATCTTCTAGGAATATGATTAAAGATAACATGTTTAAATTCTTTTAGGAAACTGATGTCACAAGCCTCATGAGGTCCGTTTTGCCAAGCTAAATCTGTCATACTCTTTTGAAAGTATTCAATGACACTCTTGTTGTCCCCCTCTTTAATGATTCCATTAGTCTCATACATACAAGGTTCAATAATTCTTTGGACAAAGAGCATAGTCTGAAACTCAATGGAGGTGTTATCTCAATGCTCAATTGATTGGCCAGTAGCTGAAATGACAGTACCTTGGTCATACCGAATAAACACAATGGGTGACCAAATCAAAGGTGTGCCTTAGGATCAATTGTGCTTTTCAGCATTCCCAGCTTGCCAATTTTGATGAACTGCAATTCAATATAATTGTGCCCAAGTAATACCGGAAGCATTGGTATGGTAAAAGCATCTATGAGAGCATGTAGAGTAGCAAACTATGGAATTTGAAGACCCCAATTGACAAAAAAGGCAAAGAATAGCCTGCAGCCGATAACACACCGTGATGTGTTTGATGTCTCAATTTAAGAACAGCCCCATACACATGTAGATGAGCTCCCAAGTCCTCTAGATTGCAGCCACTGGTTGCTAGGGAGTGCATTTTGAAGAAGACACGACCAAAAGAATTTCTCCCGAGGGTGAAGCTTCAAGTTGTGTAGCCAAGCATTCAGATCTGGGCTGTTTGGAAAGAGTGCATCATAAGCTGCACCAGCTGTGGATTTACTGATTGGAGAATAAATGAGTTCTGGCTGGTCCACCTCATATTGAGGATGAATAGGGATATTTAATATGAATTGCTATTGGTTGACACCAAAACAAAGCAGCAGTTTTTCTTCCCCATTGGCTTGATTTGGTCAGTAGGTCCGCCTCCATTTCATCGAGCTGCTGTATATTGCAAAATGTCGGCCATCTAGCTGGTGGAGTATCAAAAATCCAAACATGTGTAATTACATTGATAAATCTACCATATCTGATCTTGCAATGTATAAGGCCATTAAGGTGTTTGCTCCATCTTTAATAATCTTCCATGATTTGGAGTCTGACCAAGTATTTGTGCTTGCCCAGGATTGGTTACATGCCGTTCCTTAAGGCAAATATGCAGTAAAGAGTTGGAATTGCTCAAATAATTCCATGCCAACCTGGCTTGGAGCGGTCCTTGCCACACAGAAGGAGCATGGAAACCCATTCCACCAAGTCTAGTTGGTTTGCATTGTCGCCCTAAGCCACAAGTGAGCCTTTGTTTCCATCTTATCCACGTGTAGGCTACCACTAAGACCATTGTGGTAGTAGCTGAAGCAGGCTGTGCTGACCAAATTTGGCATTAGTTGAATATCTTAATCTTATTTATTGGCTCAACTTGTTATATATATCATCGCATTTTTAATTTTCAACAAACCATCTGAAACTTCTCGTTTAAATTGTACGCTAATTGATATCTTCCTATTAGTGTATTTTATCTCTATAAACATACCTCAGTTGTTCAATTGTCTTTATACCATGTATCTTGTATGATATTAATGGATTGCATTTATTTTTGCTCTAACCTTTTTAAATAACCGTCCAGGTGCTTTTTTTTAGCAAAGTCCTACAGTTTTGCTGGTAAAAGGGCTGAAGCCTATGCCTTATTTCGCCATGCTGGTAATCTTGCAGATGAGGTTCTAAAGAAGCTCCAAGTTGCAATTAATCCTGATCAGGTACTTGTCAAGTTAGGTCTCATCTGTTTCACCTTATTACTTTTGCCTTCTTTTTTTGGCCGAGCAATTTTTTTAGCATTTGCAGATGACAATTAGTAGTTTCTAAACATTAGCTATGTCAATCAGGAAATTTTATGTAAAGATCCCTTTGTTTATTACCTTAATTGCATACTGATAGTTTTCTATTTGAGGTTTTCCAACAGGCCCTAATCAAGGATCTTAAGATCTTGTCGGACAATTGTAGATCAAACTGCTGCATTGAGCACGCAACAGGGATCATGGAGGAAGAGAAGATCCCAGAGAAACTTTCCAAAGGTGTCTCGACTATGTCATTAGCAGGACCAGAAAAGAAGGTACAGTATAACGGAAGTGTTGATGAATAGTTTCTGTGTTTTTACTTTTTTTTTTTTTTTTTACTATTTCAAGTTGCGCAACAAATGAGTGACATGTTTTTCATAATATTAAGTGTTGCAGAGATGAGGATGCTTAGGTGGATGAGTGGCTTTACCTTTAGAGATAGGATGCGAAATGATCATATACGTGAAAAGGTTGGAGTAGTTCCCGTGAAGATAAGATTAGAGAGAATCACCTTAGATGGTTTGGTCACATTAAACGGAGGCCTTCCGATGATCCGGTTAGGAAAGTTGAAGTATTAGATTTGACTTATATTAAGAAAGGTAGAGGTAGACCTAAAAAGACTTGATCAGAAAATATTAGAAATGATATTTCTTTATTAGATTTAAATGAGAATTTGACTTTTAACATGACACAATTGCGAAAAAAGATTCATGTAGCTGACCCCATGTAGTGGGACAAAGGCTTGATGTTATTGTTGTTGATGATGTTTTTCAGGAAGAAAAGTATCTCCTGGAGAAGCTTGATTTGTACGAATCAGCTATTGGCGAAGCAGGCGCAAAGTCTGTTCCTTATATCGAGCGCTTCCCCCCTCCATTCCAAGCAGTGCCTTGCAATCCTATTGTCCTTGACATTGCCTATAGTTCAATTGAATTCCCATCTTTGGAGAACAGAATGAAGAAAGACAAGAAAGGCATCTTCAGCAGGCTATGGGGATGAGAATGGCGTTTTATGATATACTGAAAGCTCTTCAGAAATGTAAGTTGATTCAACATCCTTATACCTGATTCTTTGAGATTTTTGGTTCGTTCTGATGAAAAAAAAAAAAAAAAGATTTTTTGCCGTATCTTGATTTGCCTTTTGAGCAGTTTGGATTTGGGACGGAGCTCCATTTTATTTTGTTGTACATTGAGTTCTAAATTTCTGAGAGGCTCCTCTGATCAGAATATGAATTTTCCTGCTAAGAATTGAGCTATTAGATATCAAATTTGGTCGGACTTTGAATATTCTAAAATCTCATTCACTTATTGGGTGAAATTTTCTTTATTTTTTTTTGTTCTTAAGCATAATATGTTATTAGAATATGAGTTTATGAAAATATAATATTAACATGATTAGAATTGTTGCATGTGATTAACCTTTCATGAAAACTTCAATAAGACTATTTCATTCAATTTGAGGTGATCATACATCCATTCTTTGGTGGGCATGGCAATGATGCCAATGACACAACTCATAGTTGATGAGATGAGATGGAAGTTTTATGCTATAATGTCAGACGAATATTTCATATAAAGGAGGACACATTTAAGGATGTCACTAGCACAAACATGTACAATGGGTCAACATCATTCATATTTGTTGATTCAAGCCTATTTATATATAGAGATCTAAGATCATCCACTTTTGCATACTTCAAATCATCAATATTTATAGATCCAAGGCTATATACAATTCTAGATCTAGAGCCGTTAAGGACCACTAGTAGTCTCAACATCATCCCTCCTTTCTAGGAGAAATTATTATGTGCAGAATCCGGATGGGAAGAATTGTCCGGACTGTGAGTGTACACAGTGTGTACAAAAACTTGATACACATTGTGAACGAACTTTTACACAGTGTGTGCACTCACATGAAAAACTGTCCGGACTCCGCACATAATAATTTCTCCCTTTCTTGCCTTGGCCATCTTTTGACCTGAATAGGAGGCTTTTAAAGGAGACTTGCTATGCACAAGCTTATGTGTATTTGGCTGATTTTCACGTCAATGTTAGCTACCACATGCTATCCAAGTTAAAGGTTGGGCATCATCACTGGTTCGACGACAATACTATATAATGTGGCTCAACCATCACAGCATTTAACACCCCAAAAACCAAAGGAGTGGGAAGAGGATGTTATAGAGTAGTGCTAGCTTTGAAAGAATCCTTTTGTAGGTCCTATCACTACACACCTAATGTTAATATTATACTTTTGAATGCATTATAGTGTGTAATGCATATAAGAATTGCAAAAAAAATATGAATGACTAAAACAACTACAAAATGACATCAAATATGTAATTATGAATGCACTTTTGTTGAGTATTTGTTGACCTTTTATAAAAGGGCAGCAAAAGCACAGATGCATTAATTTCATGTACAGATGCATTATGTCACTAATTTATTTAATATGTTTATGCAATCTGTATTGGGTTATATAACTCTGTCATTTTATAAATACCTTAATTAGAGTGATTAGCTGTTTGATAATTATGCGATCTGTCATTTACTTTTTTTTTTTTTTTTTTTGGGGGGGGGGGAGAGCCCATTTTATTATAATAAAATGAAATTACAGTCTGTCATTTACTTTTAGAAGTTTGCCCTTTTGTAATTAATAGTTTAGTTAATACGGTAATGAATTCATTAAGTCAAGTAATAATCTGTTCGAGTTTCTTCATTTTATTTTTTATCAAGTGATTTGAGTTTTAAATTTATTTATTGATTTTTAATAAAGATAAAGTCATATTTATTGATTAATTTTTTTATAGAGTTTGAAGTCATTAATAGGAACTTTTATTTGGTCCAGTGAACGTACGTTCCTCTACGTTCGGCCACCAATGTATTAGCGCCACGTAGCAGGAAGAAAAGACGCCGACCCGACCCGTTGTTTTTTTGGGTTCTCGCACATGTGTTTTTTTAACTCTCTTTCCCAAAGGATTTGGCCGAAGAACCGCGTATAAGAGAGATACAGCGAGCTCCCGTTTTTGCTTGCGATCAAAATGGAGTAACTTTCCATCCTGAAGAAGGGAATGACGTCGGAGAGTATGGGGAAGAAGCTCTCTCTCTTTCTCTCTCTGTGCTGAAGGGATCGAAAGGGTTGCCTTTGGCTTGAAGAGGTGGAGGCGTCGGACTTTGCTGAAAAAATGGAGAAAGGTTAGTGGAAGATCAACGTATGGAGAAGGAGATAGGGTCGGAGAAGCTTCGGCTTGCGCTGCCTTGGAGTCGATAGAAAATAATAGTTTTTTCTAGCAATACCGAGCAAATCCTGAGCAAATACTGAGTTTTTTCTAGCAATACCGAGTTGTACTGAGTTTTTTCTAGCAATACTGAGTTGTACCGAGTTGTACTGAGTTTTTCTAGCAAATCGTGAGCAAATACCGAGCAAATCCTGAGCAATACCGAGTTGTACTGAGTTTTTTCTAACAATACCGAGCAAATACCTAGCAATACCGAGCAAATCCTGAGCAATACCGAGTTGTACTGAGTTTTTTCTAACAATACCGAGCAAATACCTAGCAATACCGAGCAAATCCTGAGCAAATACTGAGTTGTACCGAGTTGTACTGAGTTTTTCTAGCAAATCGTGAGCAAATACCGAGCAAATCCTGAGCAATACCGAGTTGTACTGAGTTTTTTCTAACAATACCGAGCAAATACCTAGCAATACCGAGCAAATCCTGAGCAATACCGAGTTGTACTGAGTTTTTTCTAACAATACCGAGCAAATACCTAGCAATACCGAGCAAATCCTGAGCAAATACTGAGTTGTACCGAGTTGTACTGAGTTTTTCTAGCAAATCGTGAGCAAATACCGAGCAAATCCTGAGCAATACCGAGTTGTACTGAGTTTTTTCTAACAATACCGAGTTGTACTGAGTTTTTTGTTGCAATACCGAGTTGTACTGAGTTTTTTCTGGCAAATCCTGAGCAAATACCGAGCAAATCCTGAGCAATACCGAGTTGTACTGAGTTTGGTACCGAGTTGTACTGAGTTTTTTTAGCAAATACCGAGCAAATCCTGAGCAATACCGAGTTGTACTGAGTTTTTTCTAACAATACCGAGCAAATACCTAGCAAAACCGAGCAAACCCTGAGCAATACCGAGTTGTACTGAGTTTTTTCTAACAATACCGAGCAAATACCTACCAATACCGAGCAAATACCTATTTGCATGGTATTGGTCTTCACAGAGCGGTATTTCTCATTTTTACAAAGCAATACCTAGCAAATACCGAGATACCGAGAAAATCGCGAACATAGCATTTCCGGGTTCCGCTCCGGGTCAAGTCGTCGGGCCGCGCGGTTTAGAGTAAGAGCACGTGGCGACATGTTATTGGCGGCCGAACGTAGCTCTACGTCAGGTCAGAGGACGTAATAATTGTTCCATTAATAGAGCCTAACGAATTTTATATATGATATTAATGATTTAAATAAATAATTATATTATTGGTTATGAATATATTTATATTTTTCTATCAAAATTGGCATAATTCAGTTGGTATCATTTTTAATAATTTATTTTATTATATCTATCTACTATTTTTTTAATATTTTCATTAACAATTTCATAAATAATATAATAGTATTTCTTTAAATATATAAGTTTAGTTATTTTTTTTTCATCACATATATAAAATAGTTATTTAATAGAATATAAATTAAATTTATAATAATATTTTTATTTTTATTACAAAGATATTAAAATAAGAATGCAAATTACAATAAGCAGGATTTAAAAATAGGCCAATTTTAATAACTTGTCAAATAACAAATTTAAATATTTTAAATTACTCAAATTCTTATTTTGTATTTCTTTTGCCACATATCAAATACGATTAAAATACAGAATTGAAATATTGTACTCGAACAAAACCATGAAAATTCATATTGAGCTTTCTCACAGGAAAATCCAGCTCTCTTCAAAATGAGGAAATGAAGGTAGTAAAATTACTTGCGAGAGAGAAAGAGGCAGATAACGAAACAGATAAATAAAATGCAGCCTTAAATCCGCTAATTTCACCTTCTCCCTCTTAATGTCTCTCTTATTCTCTCCATTTCCAGCTTTTTAACGTTCAGGAAATAGCTAGACTTATATATTTTTTGGTGATCTTTACCTGAAAATGGTAGAGAAAATCTTAGCCAATATACCTAATATTTCTCTTTAATATCAATAGAAATGTAAAATGTTCAGTTAAGAACCCTTTTGATTACATTAGGGGGTGTAAACGAGAAGATATGGATATCTGATCGAGCTAAATTTATTTCTCTTGAGCTCCTCAAGCTCGTTTTTTAAGCTCTTGGATGACTCAATTGTTGAGCTCAATTTTTTTAATAAAAAATTTATATATTTTTTAAATATAAAACTACATTAAAATTATTAAAATATATTTTATAATACTTATTTAAATTAATTATTAAATATATTTTAATTAAATTGAACAGCTCAACGAGCTTTTGAGCCATATTAGGCTTGAGCCGCACTCTCATTAAGAAGTTGAGCTTGAGCCGGCCGGGTCAATCGGCTCACTTAAACCCCTAAATTACATTATGATTCTTGCATTACCCAATGAGAACAACTCACGATTCTTTACATAACCAAATAGAAAAAATAATTCCCCTACATTTACTTTACAAACAATTAAGCCTCTCAAAATATTTACTCTACACTACATTTACTTTACATTGCATTCACTTTAACGTCAATCAAACAGCCCCCATATGCACGGCAAATTATTACGTCCGGTGTTCGGATTCGTCCGGACACCAATCCAGACGCGTCATATCACCAAAATGCACCGGGACCCAGTATATTTAAGTGACGTGACGCGTCTGGATTGGGTGTTCGGACGTCCGGTGACCGGACATAATAATTCGCCCATAAGCACACCAAAACAAACTAAGAACAGTGCAATTTTTCTATTTTCGCTGAAGTCCTTTGTGATTGCATCATGATACATGAAATGCAAGGAAGATAAAAGTGAAAGAGCAAAAACTCTAATATACTATTCATATTAGGATATATAAGTTAGTAAATAAGCAAAAAAAAGCATAGAAAATAAATCATGAACAGCAGTTATTCCACTAACCAAGCCTTTACATCTGCACCTACAATTAAGCTCAGCTCACTATGGCAAAACTCAATTAAGCTACACTGTACTGTGGAAATCTACATGTATTAAACTTACATTACCTTATTAATGTGGTTATTTCAATAAAAAACTTGAAAAAAAAAAAAAAAAAACTTGGCCGCATTTGTTCCCTGATCCCATTACAAAGAAGAGAACACTTTTGTGAAATTATTTGGAAAAAATTATAAGCCGGCCTTGCTTTTATTTCTTCCTTCACATCGAGTTTTTCTCAATTCTAACACTTTTGTGAAATTACCTGCGGATGTCTGAATTCTCATAGTACCTAGACCGAGCTTCATTGATGGAGGCCTGTAGAGCTTCATATTTAACAAGTGAGGACTCCGCAAAAGACTTCAACCGATCAAAGAAGACAACTAAACCAGACTGTAAACTATCATAGTTCAAGCTCCAATCAACAGAAACTTCATTTTTCTCAATCTCCTCGTACTGTTCGCCACCCTTGAAACTCCTTGAAAAAGAAAAGGTGGATATCAAGCTACCTTTGCCTTTTTCTGTGTGAGGCATGAAGAGAGCTGTGACTTTAGTGAGATCACTTATGGCATCTTCCACTTGTTCTACGTCTAACTCATCCATTAAGGCTAGCCAGTCTCGGCAAGTTACAAAAATTGGTGGAGCGATGTCAGTTCTTGGTGAGAATTGCCGTCTCCTCGAAGATTTCTGTTTTGGCGCAGGAGGCATGAGGACACATTTGAGAAGCCAGTTGTTTATGGCTTGCAAATAGGATTTGTGTGCTGCAATCCATTTGGTGAAGCTTGAGCATAGAGAGTTCAGCTCAAACTGGACAAGCATGGTTGCCTGTCGGTGGGAATCAGAATGCACTGAAACTTTACAGCTGTTCTTCTTGCTTGCGTCTGAGATGATTTTATGCTGGTTTTTGTGGCACTCTAGCATCATTGCCCACATTCGAGTTAATCTGTGTTGGGATATTGGGGAAAAATGTTAGGTGATTTGAAACTGGAAGATAATTTTAACTGTAATGGGAGTCAAATCAGAAATTTAGCCTAGTAAAAAGAAATACAATCACCATTGAAACTACTTCAGAGGTAAAAGAACAAGAACGCAAGGTTATCTGTCTTAATGGTAATATATGCATATCTTTGCTTATAAAGAGGCTCAAAACAAAAAACAGCAGATGGATATAGCACGACTAAAACAACTACAACAAGCCTTAGTCCCACTACGTGGGGTCGGCTACATGAATTCTTTTTCGCCATTGTCCTGTTAAAAGTCAAATTCTCATATAAATCTACTAGAAAAAGATCATTTTTAATATTTTAATATTTTCTAACCAAGTCTACTAAAACAACTATGAATAATATTTTAAATATTCCTACTGCAAATCCAATCTTGATGCCAGCCATATTTTTTCCCGAAAGATGAAGCATGCTAAACAGAAAAGAAAGAACACACATGAATATGGGCGTAGAAGAGCATAAAATATAAAAAAAAAAATAGTAAAGGCAACAGTAAAAATTTAAAACAAGAAATTGAAATCGAGGAAAAGTAGAGGTTGCATCAGTTAGAGAAGCATAGGGAACATACCCGCCAATCAACTCCTCTAGTTGTGGTTGTAGCTCCCTATCCCTTAACTCTTCAATTGACTTTGATATAGAGCTGATCCTATGAATGGAAACTCTAATTCTTGAGTGCAAATCCTTGACAGCAGCACGGGTTTTATCAATTTTATAGGTGCTTTCTGCTCTGGAATCTTGCAGTCTTAACATCCTGCACTTTAAGTCATACTCCCTTCGGATGAAACCACTTGCCTACAAAATGAAGAAGAATGTTGCAGTATGTGTAAAATAATCAATCATGGACAAAAATTTCATTCAACTGTTAGTGTTTCATATTCATTGAAGTTGTCTTTATCTTGTTTTGTATCTGAGATTGCATATTGACCAATTATTTGTTTCAGTTAAATAAGTAAATTAGACGCAAACTCCTGCCATAATGCTGTGGCTCCGAAAATTCATGGCCCAGCCTCTCCGTGTACCCCTTTATTTTCTTTCTTTCGATTTAGGATCGTCGAGGAGAGTTTTAAGGAGGTTCTAGTGTAAATTTTTAGAAGGTATATTGGATTTTAAAAAAAGACATTACCCAGAGATTTTGCCCTCATTTTGCGAGGACTTTATGATATGATTTCTTGTTTCCTATAGGTGCGAGCCCCCCTATGTTAATTACCCCTTCCGATAATGAGACAGAACTTTCAATTAAGGCTAGTTGTTGAACATATACAGAGTATCTGACATCTTGTCTTCTTATACAAGTGTTGCAAATCCGGTAGCACGACGTTGCACTTCAATGGCCCATGGTTTTTTTACGGATTCTCTGCCTTTGCTTACAAGTGAATCATAGCGTATCATCCAAAATAACCATGAAGTAAAATAACCATGAGATACGTCATTGTTCTGATGCAAGCTCTAGCTTCTCATTCTTCGAGAGATCAGATCCAAGAATCATCTAACATTTGCTTAGACCAGAAGAGGACATCCAAGTTGCATAAGATCGTTTTGTGATAGATAAAGTATCAGGATCTGATGAGATCAAATTCTCGACAGATGTGCTATTAGATTTCTTTATCATCACTGCTTGTGGACATTTGTAAGGAATATTATCATTTGCAAGCTAATTTAGTATGTTAGCATGTTGATGTAGACTACTAGTTGAGTTGCATTTATCATTGGTTCCTTGTGCATGTTGGTCGACAAGTTATTATTCAACACACATTTGTACCTTCTAATTGCAGGGTAATATTGATATGAGCATTACATATTGATCACTTGATCCTAGCTTGTGAGGGATCAATGTATTTGTCTACTGCTGAATAGTTGTTGACTATAAGACAATATTGCATTCACTGTCTATCGCTGATCATTGCCCACATGTATATATATTGTGCATACGACAAAACTTCCATTATTGCTAGTAGACATTTTCATTTGCCACGATCTTCTATCTCATGCCTATTGAAGATCCATCACATTGGCGGTACATTCATCATCATTGTTTGTAGATAGGATTGTTGTATACATTACAAACTCTCCGTTGTTGTATGTGGGCGGGGTCAAGTTGTGTTGAATGCAGTTCTTCATATGCTACTTGTAGGTGTTTGCATTTATCATAGTTCTTTTGCATTTTACTTGCAAATAGCATGTTGAATGTAAAACGGGCCTCCTGTAGCGACTTGTAAGTGTTCGCATTTGTTGCATATCATTTGTCTTTGCTTGCGGGGAATCAGTGCATTTGTCTAACATTTAATGTTGGTTGACTGCAAGGATGTCGTAGCACCCATTGCATGTTGCTGGTTATCACTGTTGTGCATACGACAAATATTCCATCAATACTAGCAAGTATTCACATTCATCTTGCTTTGCACTGTGTGCATTTGCAAAAGGTTTTATTGTTCGTAGGCAAGTTGTTAAATATGCTGCCATTGCTCATGAACAAGTTAAGGTACTTGTTTATCTGCTAGCTACGATTGACTGCAAGCAGGATTATGTACTCATCTGCATGAAGCTTATGCATTGGCTAGATGTTTGATTGTCCTTGACTATAAGGACATCTTTACAATCATTGTATATCCAACATGTTCATCTGCATGCTACTGTTGACTGCTAGCAATATGCATTTATCTCTGATTTCCCTACACTTATTGATTGACGAGTTGCTACGATCACTTCTATCTCTATCAATATTGTCCTTGGCTGTATGGACATCTTTACAATCATTGTATATCCAACATGTTCATCTGCATGCTACTGTTGACTCCTAGTAACATGCATTTATCTCTGATTTCCCTACACTTATTGATTAACGAGTTGCTACGCTCACTTGTATCTCTTTTATTTGCGGTAGCTGCTGCACGTACATAATTTACATATATGTTTAATTTGTTCATTTATATGTTACTGTTGGTTACCAGTGTGCTATATTCATCATTATCCCTCCTGCTTGCAGGGTACTATTCATGTGAGTGTTGCACATTAATTACTTTATATTTACTTCTACACAAATTGTGCTTGAAATTTCATCTGTCACAAGTTCCCTGCTTATTCATCCATGTTCATTTAAATGAATTGCTATTTAGTATTTACATTTTAAATATTATTGTGCATTTTATAGTTTATGGTCCAGTTCCCTATTTGTTCAGTTCATGCTCTATTCCATGTGTTTCATTCAAATCCCTTATATTGTTGTTCAAGTTAGATCCTCTATGAAATTTCAGCAACATTCCAGCGTCTCCCATATTTATGAAAATTTGGGGAGCTGAGCCTTCCCACCACTCTAAGAAAAACGTGTATAGTAGATGTCAAGCAACACCGCGGCTGTGGTCTTCAATCCCACCACACTAAGAAAAACGTATATAGGTCTTCAGAGGTACCTACTTGAAATGCACGGTTTCTCCCTGCAGACATTGAAGCTCGAACACGGGTACTTAAAATTATTCCTGCCATGCTAAAAAAGCATATACAAAGCCCATTTGCCACACAAGTGTCGCAACGGGTTCCCGCCTACCACGCTATGAAAAGCATGTATAAGTGGTTTCTCAATGTGCCACGAGTGCCAAGGACAGGATTTCAAGTTTGGGGGACTATACCTTGGCGAGGGGACGTCGACGGTGTTGTCGGCATTGAAGGTGACAACGATGCACGAGAATCAAGACATAAATTTTTTTCTCATTTTCATTATTTTATATTATTATTTTCATAATAACAATAATAATAATTATTATCAATTATAATTAACTATGATTAATTACAATTAATGATAATTAATTATAAATAGTTACCATTAATGATAATTAATGATAATTAATTATGATTAATTAAATATAATTGATTATCATTAATCATAATCAATTATAATAAATGATAATTAATTAATAATAATTTATGGTAATGAATTTGTAATTAATCATAATTAATACTTAATTATAATTAGTATTAATTAATTATAATTAATCATAATTAATGACAATTAATTATAATTAATGAAATAAGTAATAACAAAATACCATCTTGATCAAGCTAAGGTCGGCACAGGACGTTGTTCAACCTTTTTGAGCTCGGTTTGGTTGGCACAAGCAGAGAGGGAGCCGACACAGTGAAGCTTGCAGCCGAGCTAGGTATAGTTACAGACGATAGGTAGATCAAGACTTGGGGTTGAGGAAGCGTCGGATCGAGCCATTCGTTCTACTATGAGTTGCAGGCGACAAGAGGTAGGGAGATCGTGAGTTTTGGTATGTGCAACTAGGTTTGGAAGTTGGGTTTGACAGTCAGTCGGCACAAGGGAATTGGTGTATGGGTCCAATTGACAAAGTCAGATGAAGAGGCTCCTAGCTCAGAAGGCTTCGATCAACTTTTCGATCAAGCTGGAGCGGATTTACATGCGATCGAGTGGCTCTTTAATCGGGTCGGCTGCAGGTTGCGAGAAGAGTCCGGCTATAAGGTATTACGGGAAATGCTCAGCATAGTGAAGGGCCGAGTACAGTCGTGGGATCCGATTGCTATGAGCTGGATTTGGCGGTAGGAAGAGCCGAAAAGCTAAGGGGAGTCGGGTCTCACGAGCTAGGGCGGAGGCTTCAAATATTTGGGGATGATCGAAAGAAGTCGTGCGGGAAGAAGAGGGACGAGAACTTCAAACAGGGTGATGAGGACTGGCGGATTGACTGGTGAATCGAGCAGCTGTGTGGATCGATTGTCAAACAGCGAAAGAGATGAGAGTAGGAAAACTGTTCAGGAGGGAGATCGGACAAAGAGGGAGTGAGCTCATGGAATCGAAGGAGAAATAGGCATTTGAGACTTCACACTCGTCTTAACAGCGAGCAAACAGCCACAATCAAGATGAACGTTGGGCGAAAAGGATGAGTTGTGCTCGTCGTCGTCGTGGGGAAATTGTGTTAAACACGTCGTCGCCGGCATCCTGATGGTACTCATGTGAGGCTTCTGATTTAATTTTATGTTGATTTTTAATAATAATAATAATAATATTATTATTATTATTATTATTAAATAGTGATAATAATAATTATTAAAATGACAGAAATCAGAACGTGGACTTTTGCCTCGATTTTCATGCAATGTTCTCGAAATATGTGCGTCGTTGCTTCGGGATATGCATCAATTTCGTCACGCGATTTTCGTTGAACTAAATTATTCAAACGCAACGGGGAAGTCCGTTTTGCGATCAGACATCATTTAGGCAATGTTGTGCGTCATTTTCGGGCGTCGATCGTTGATTTTGACCGGTCTCATCCGATTCGACTGCGAGGTGGTCCCACTTAGGCGAATTCGAAGATCTTATCTCAACAGCACAATCTGTTTGACAATCAAAGGTTGCTTGACCATTCAACTGACGTGCCGCACCGACATGCTAAAATTGCCTATTTTTCATGCGAATTTCAATGTCGAGGTCAACAAATGCAAAGCTGATCAGGATCTGGAGCTCAGGATACTAACAAGATCATATCCCTAATCAACTTCTAATTATCAATTAAAAACATAGTTAATTGTTTGGCCTGGTTATTCAGAAAAGGGGTGACAGGCAATCAAAATATCATAACGCGTATTTTGATTCCATTCATCTATAATTTTAATGAGTGAGGGATCAAGACCATGCCACATGTAAACAAAAAGGAATCACCAGTTGATTCAGCCGATATCAGTCATATGAGAGATATTAGTCACAAAATCTAAGAAAATTACTAGCAGATAAAATATTCTCGGCAATTTGCTTATCTATTGGATTGATCAAGCCATGCAAATATTTCTGCACTAGGAAAATGCTTGTGGACTGTTAATAGGATGTTGACATATGAAATCCATGAATGCTACCCAAAGAAGAAATGGGTAACAGAAGGTTTTTTCAAGCTAGGAAAGTTTACCTTAACTTCATCATAAAGTTTTCTTTCCCATGCATACAACCTATCCAACGTGGAGGCATGGCTGCCTGAATTCATGCATGTGCTGCCAAAAAGATTACCGCTCAAATCATCAGCATCATCTTTTGATGCTGTACCAAAAGGAATTCTCGATGAAGAAGACCTCGATGACATAGAACCATGCCATGTTAAGTATTTCATCTCATTTGATGCAGGAACTGTAAGTAACATCAAATAAATAATTTAGGTGAGTGAATAAACTTTTGAACAATAATCACTCTAAGTAGTTTATCTCAAATGACTTCATGCATAAATGCAGGTATGCATTAGCAATTCAAAGCAAAATATTCTGCTGGAAACAAGCTACATAACAAGAGCTGTAATTCGGCCCCAATATTCATGAACAACTGCAGTTTTGATATTTGGCTCAAGTTAAACTTGTTTTCACACAAATAAGATAAACTTAAACAAGGCAAATAAACTCGTTAATAAACGAGCTGAGCATAAACAGGGATGAACAAGATTAGCACGATAATCATGATCAGTAACAATATCCCAACTATTTGGGCTATTTTTGGCTAGAATAGGAAGAGATGGACTTCACTGCTAGCCTCCAAGGAAACAGGCTGCTTGACTCTTCAAAATGCCTCACTGAACCTGAATGTTTTTTCATCAATCAAACTTTAAATGATTATCTATGATTAGATAAAAAAAGACCATTTAAAAATAAACCTAAAATCCCGATCCTAACTCTATCTATGTTCTCAAAGCTACAGAATTCCCTAATTTTCTCTTATTTCTTCTTACATCTCTCCATCAGAGGTTTGTTTCCAATCATTGTGCAGTTTAGCTCGAAGCTAGTGAGTTGAACTTGAAAACCATATTCTAAATTTTTTTAAAGAAAACCCAACTCGCATTAAACTCCATAATCAACAAAGCGGACCAAATAGGGCATGGGCACTAACTCATTAAAGTTCAGCCTACTCTACACTTCAATACAGAAATTGAACGGTAATGATCCTAAGTCAAAACTAACATTACACTACAAGTCAAGCATGTCCATCGAGCACGCATTAGTTGCCAATTAGTTGCACGCCTATGTACAACGGGTTCAAATAGAATAAAGCTTCAAGCATAAAAAAGATGCGTGCAGGAAAATATAGCAACTTTATTAACAAGATGAAAAGGAAAACTACCTTGTGAGAAATGAACTTCTTCCTTGCCACAAGTAAAACAAGCTGTAAGAAATGTAGATGCCTTCCACTTGTGAGCTGCAACAAGAAAATGAGACAAATTGGTTATAAATATAGACACTTCACAAAGAAAGTTGTGTTCAAACTTTATTGATATTCCTAGCAATACACCCATTCTCAGGTCAGTTTTGGTGGTTCTTCCTCTCTTTTCCTCACTGCATTCTATGCAGCAACTTTCATTTGGAAGGAAAGACAATTTGGAATGTCATAAGTGAAATTGTCCCCTCCCTCTATGACGCTTGGATTGCTATGGGGGGACTTAAGAAAACTGAAGGTAACTCTATTCCTCCTAATAAATTTGTTGACTTTAATTACATCATTTATGACGCTGGTCTAGCTGACATCGATTCAATAGGCCATAATTTTTCCTACTTTAACGACAAGCTTAATTTTTCCATTAGAAACAAATTGGACAGGGCTCTTGATACCGCCGATTAATTGAATTCCTTTACCACTTTAACAAAAAGCCTAATTTTCTCATTAAGACTAGTCAAATCTGGAAAAAAAAAAAATCCAAAAAAGAGACTATTTTTTATCATATTATAAGAGGGATGAGGAAAATTGGACATATTTATGTTCTGGTAATAAAATGAAGTAGTCTAGTGACCATTTTGACCTTTTCTCAACTTATTTATATGCAAAGCTTGATATTAAAAGGCTCTCAACTATGTTAATAGAAACTTTCTCTATCAGATGTCATTTTAAAGGAGTTTCATCCTCTTTCCATCTCTTAGATTAAGGCTTGCACCTCCAATGCCTGTTATTAATAAGAGCATGCAAAGTTTTGTTTCCACTCCCCAAATAGCCAGCATTAATTATGTCCTTTAACTCCTTACCTCCCTTGCGTTGTTACGTATGTCAGCTCTTATTAATAACAGGCATTGGAGGTGCAACCAAATAGCCAGCATTAATTATGTCCTTTATCTATCCTAGTAACATTGTTGCTTTCAATGGTATATCCTCCGAAAATCTTAGAATTTCTCCTCCTTTATCCTGTTGACTTTGCTCATATTTGAGAAGGCAGAGCAACCAAAATTAATACTCTCAAAGAATATTTGGATAACTGCCATAATCTCTCTAGCTCTAGATTACTCCTCAATAAGTTTCATATACTTCTCCAAAAACACACAAACCAAATAGCCAAAATTCTACCCAAGGCTAAAGCACGATCCAAGCTCCTTTTAAATACTTGGGCGGTTGGGCCTTCCAATCATTGATTCCAAACCTTTTCTCCCCACATGTTGATAAAATTCACACCATAATTGAAGGTTAGAAAGCCAAAATCCACTCCTCTATTGGCTGACTGCAATTACTGAAATTATATTTTTGGAATTTACTTAGTTACTAGGATAGATCCTCATTCCTTCCTAAGGGAATTATAAAGAAAATTGATGGTATATGCTCTAAATTTATTTATGACAGTGATCCTAACTTCAAGAAAATGCACCTTATTGCCTAGGATAAGACTTGCAACCTAAATTAAAAGGGGTCTCGGGATTCCTTCGATTCATACTCTTAATCTGGCTAGCAAAGAAAAGATTATTTAAAAAATTTTCAAATGTAAAAGCCTCTTAAACTCTTGGTGGAAGAACTCTTATTCCAACATTTGGATAAGGCATTCTGCATGGTACTTGTCATTCTGGAAAGGCATTATTAACACAATTTACAAAATTGTGGGCTCCGAAAATTCGGCCCCGGCCTCCGCTCGCTTTTCTTATTCGGCGAGGGAGTTTTAACGAACTAAGTTCCGAGGTAAATTTTGGAAGGCAGATGGGTTTGTAGATAAGACACTACCCAGAGATTTCGCCCTCATTTTGTGAGGACTTTATGATCTGAGTTCTGGTTTCCTATAGGCGCAAGCCCCTATAGTTAATTACCCCTCCCGATCACGAGAGAGAACTTTCGATTAAGGCTAGTCGTCAATCAGATACGTATAGAGATACGTGTTATCTGGCATATAGTAGCAGCAATGAGTCTGGATTTGAGAATTGATTGGATTTGGATATTTGGAAAGGGTTTGATATTTAAAATATGAAATTTCACCATCTAGCACTTAAAGCGGATGGTGGGGGAATGGATGATAGACCCGATCAAGATCCCATGGTTCCGTCGTCCCGGGCCATCATGATCCCTGGTCTACTTAGTCAGAGGAGGTAGTCGACCCAACCTGACAGAAGGATCCTTGTCGGCAGCCATGGGTTGCTTCGTCCAAGGGGACCTTGTAGACCGGGGTTGGATGTTTGTCTAAGGGGACAAATTTGAATCCACCTTAGCTAACAGAGGGCTTTGTGCCCTATCAATCATATCCTATTGATTCATATCTCAAGGATTTAACGCCATTAAGGAGCGTATTGACTCTAGCCATAACCGCTATCTGTGGTGCCATTTGGCGGCAAAACCACTCGGTTCAGAGGGCCCCGGGTCATAACCGTTTACCTGCAGTGCCATTTGGCGGCGAAACTGCCGGTTAGAGGACACGTACCACGCCCTTACTGGCAAGAGATTGTTTGAGAATGGATCCTAGTGATATTTTCGACTAGGCATTTCGCTCTTTGTGAGCTGAAGTAATATTTCATATTTGTCCGCCTCTACAAACTTTTGCGGAGGGCGGATGATTTTGCTTTAAGTACGTTGATGAATTTATTTCATTTTTAAATATATTTTTGGGATTTTGAAATATTTGGGGAGTTTTGGATTTTCGTAGGTATTTGGGTGGAGCTTTGGAATATGGATATTTGGGAGACGATTGAAAGTATTTGGGAACCCCTCCGGTTGATATCTGCACTCAACACGGCCATCATCGGGGTGTTTGGGATCATTTCTTTTTATGGATTGAACCTTGTCAACTCTGTCGGGCTGTCGACAGAGGATCGGGTTTCGTAAGCTTTGTACCCTTGAAAGTGAATTATTTTGATTTTAGGCATTGAAGGCCTAATATAAATGTATTAAGATAAATATTCTGGTCGCCACGGCCACATATTTATTTGTTGGTTCGAACCTTGTCGACTCCTATTAATCCGTATAGGAGGATCGGGTTCGAGCCTGAATTCACTTGTCAACCCGCGCAGCATCCCTAGACGTCACGTGTGTACCAATAACACGCTCGCCGGGGCCCATGCGGATTGAGATTGTATTTTTCCCCTTATTGTACCTATGTGTATACAAATTACTGTGCACGTGCGGAGGTATTTTTGGAATAGACGCCTTCTGTCTGCTTGTACGAATGTTGCAGATCCGGTGGCGTGGCGTAGCAGCTTCTGGATCAGTTGTTTGCTGCTTCGTACAGGTAGATTGTCGTGCACTATTTGTTGATTTTATGTGGGCGGATCATAGTGCACTAACTAATCTCCTGCTTCCGTCATTAGTTTCTTTGTATGTTGATTGGAGAAATCTCCTATACTTTCTTGCATGTTGACTGATATCAATTGCGGAAAGATTATGTGTCACTTTGAACTTGATGTTTGTGTATTCATCATTGGTAATCCATATGTGTTTTGATCAGAGAATTACTGCATTCTATTACACACATTTCAATATATGCGGGGATCGTTGCAAATGCTTGTATATTAGCCATTGTTGGTTGTAGAACACTATACTATTCACTATTTTGCCAATAATCATCGCTTGTAAATATTTTATTGCACTTATAATGAACTTCTTACATCCATCTTCGACCTTATTACAATGATTCCAAATCACTTGATGTTACCTTTCTTTGATGGACCATTGTGCTTGCAAATTGATTGTCGTTAATAGAAAGACTTCATACCAACGACTATGTATTAATGCCAACCATGAGGTGTTGATTGATACTCATTTGGATGCATGCCATTATCGTTCATGAATGATCACAAGTATCCCCTAGTTGTTTGTAAGGGATTTTCATTCTTCCTTCACTAGCCAGTCGAAGTTGACTGCTAGGATATTGCGATGATCATTTCCTTTATGCTTGTAGGGAATGGGAATGTATACCTGTCACGGTATTAGCACATGTGATATGAAAAACCATTGCAGGCTTCTCTGTTCACCATACTCATTATAGAGATGCTGTTAGATCTCTAAAGTTTGGTTCATGAGTATTTCACTCCACTATTCATGAATGAATCATTTCATATATTTGAGAAACATGCATCTTCTAATGCATTTTGAGAATCATGACCCCATTTGCATGTTGCGAGTGAGGCTCAACATTTCATAGTTTAGTTCGTGGCTCTTCCTCCTAATCACTCAAACTTCAAGTTTAAGCCACTTGTGATTGTTAGTTCATGATCAAATAATTTTGAATTTAGCACTTGTATTTTTATGTTTGATCAATCATTTTATGATTCATTCAAATTTGGGATTCAAGTGTTCATGCCCTTTCCACTTGATTCAAATTCTGACCATAGTCCCATATAGCCAACTTGTATATTAACTTTGATGTCAAAGTTTCTTTGTGTGCAAAGTTTGTTCAAGCATAGTTTCAGACTCGAAATGAGCCTCTTCCCTTCTGAGTTCAATCAAGTCTTCTGTTGTTCTTGTAGAGCTCAAATGTCCAAGCTCATGTTCAAGTTAAGTCTTTGATAATTGTCCAAGTCTTTTATGTTCACTTGCAAGTTATAGCCAAGTCAAAAATCGGATTCAAGTTTGATTTAGGCTCAAATATTTCATAGTTCAATTTCTTTCAAAGTATAAGTCCGAGTTCAATTGTCCTCTTCACCGAGTTCGTTTGAGTTCAAGTTCAGCTTGAGTCCAACTCAAGTCTACAAGTCCTCCATGTTCATTATGCTTAAGTTATGATTCATTCAGTTTTGAGTTCAATTAAGTAGATTTGGTCCAACCAAGTTCAAGTCCGGATCTTTGTTCAATATAGCTCTTGCATGTCCTTTCAGTTCAATCAAATCCATGTCCCAAATTGTTCAAGTTCTTGGATTTTCAATCCAAATTTCGGCAGCCTCCCGGCGTCTCCCCCGTTAAGGGGAAAAAACCAAGAGACCGCCTACCCGCCACGTCAACAAAGACGTGCACGGTTGGTGTTGTTGAGACACCGCGGCAGTGATTTTGTTTATTTTCTCCCACCACGGCCAACAAAGGCGTGCATGGGGTTTTTAAAAAAACGTTTTATTTGAAAAGATGACAGTTTGCTTTCCCCCCGGCCCGGGGGTACTTATAAGTGACCCCGCTTCGCCACACGTGCCGCACCGGGGTTCCATCCTACCACGGCCAACAAAGGCGTGCATAGGACAGTTCTCCGATTTGCCACGAATATTGAAGTAGGGTTTTGAGTTTAGAAGATTTCATACCTCCGCGGGGTCGTCGTGGATGACACATGGATCGAGGGGTCACTCGCCTACCTCGTCGTAGGTATCGCACCGGGTTCCCTCCTACCACGGCCAACAAAGGCGTGCTTAGGTGGTTTGCCGGTCCGACACGAACGTCGAGGTAAGAGAGTGGAGGGGAAGCATATTTTTATTATAAGTAGTTATTAATAATCATAATTAATTAGAATAAATCTTTATTAGATTTAATTAATTATAATTAATATATGTTTAATTAATAATTAATTATATTAAAATAATTAAACATAATTAAATTCAATTAATTATGATTAATTAATGATTAATAATAATTAATTATCATTTAAAAATAATTAATTATAATTACTATAATTAATTAAAATTAATCTACAATTAATTAATTAGTAATTATAATTAACACTAATTAAACATAATTAGTTTTAGCTAACTAATTATGATTAATCAAATTATAATTATAATTAATATAATTAACTGTAATCAAATTTAACTAATTATCACTAATTTTGTAATTTAAACTAATTAATTATAATTAAAAATAAATAATAATAATAATAATAAAAATAAAACCCACCCTCTCCCTTTCTCTCGGTTCAGGAGTTTTACGGGATTTGGCCGAGAAGCGCGCGTAAGGGAGAACTTTACCTTCACAGCCAGCGGGTCGTGTTGTTGCTTCCGATCAAAATATTATAACTTCTGATCCCAACAGGAAGGGAAAGTCGGAGAAGGTGCGAAGTCGGACAACAATGGAGGAGGAGGTAAGCCGATCTCCCTCTCTCTCTCTCTCTCTCTCTCTCTCTCTCTGGATCGGGATGACTGAGAGGTCGGGAAAGGGCGTCGATCGAGCAGGCTTTAGCGGGATAGGGTTCGGAGCTTGCAGTGGGAGAGGAAGTGGTCGGCTGGAAGGAGCAGAGAGCGGGGTCTGGATTGAGGAGATCGATTGAGGTAGGGTGAGATCGGGAGATAGAGACGTCGGGAGTGAGAGAGGAGCTCGCGGGATGTGGAAGAGCAGCGAATGGAAGAGCAGCCGAGAAGAAGAGCCTTCGGTCGGTATTTAACAAAGTCTTGGGCGTTCGATCGAGGAGATGTCACGGGATTTAAGCAGAAATCGCGTGAACTGAGCGATGTCAGCGCCGAACCATGTCAGGTATGCGGGATTTCTTGCGGGAATTCGGGAGATTTGGGCGGCTTCTCGACATATACGAGGTATGCCATTTTTGTTATTTCTTTTTTTTTTCTTTTTGTTCTTTACACAGAGGTCAACAAATGCCCCCCCAACAAATGTGGTACGCGTTTGGAGCGAATCACGTTTGTTGTAAGCTGTTCGGCCTTGTGGAACTCCAAATATTTGTTCTAGATGTCACACTAAGGCTTTCATTTAGTGGATCTCCAAAAATTCGTTTGGATGTCACACTACGATTTTCTTTTAGTGGATCTCCAAAATTTTGTTTGGATGTCACACTAATCTCCCTTTCTTTTTGACTCTTTTAGATGTATCAATAGATAGTTGAAATACTGATTTATTTTGTCCTGTGCTTTGTGCTGCGGACATTGATGGAGGATTACCTGATTTGTCTTTGTTGACTTGTTAGGTTATTTTGTTTCTTCGGCCCTATGCTTTCTTGCTTTGGCGGGCTTGTTGAAGAAGTAGATATCGGTGACCTAAACCCTTAGGTTTGTATTAGGTCGGTGGCGAAAAGTCATCGGTCCAGAGCTTTGTGCATAACGGACTTGTTGATGACGGAATTCACTTAGTTCAGCCATAGGCTTTTCACGAACTTTGGGATGATTTTCTTCGGTCCTTTGCTTTGTGCTTTGACGGACTTGTTGAAAAAAAATTCCTTCGATCCTCGCTTTGTGTTTTACGGATTTGTTGAAGGATTTGCAGGTTCTGGATTCAATTGATAGTACCGAACGTAGGTAGTATCTTGATCCTTAACCACTTGAGAAGACTTTAATCTGAATCACTTGAGTTTATCAGATCGGGAGAGCTGGGATTTGATAGCTCTTTGTCCTCTGGTTGCTGAGATGGGGGTTCCTCTACTGCGGCCTTTCTTATGGCTTATTGAGTAGATGGAGCTGCCAGCGATCCGGCCATATTTGGGCTTGTTGGATCCGACCTCTTACACCCATTCAGGCTTCAGACCTGAGCTATGGGAATTGCGCTCCCCAATGCTGATTTTGCTGAAGTTGGTAGATTTGGAGTCATCCTTTGTGGTTGAAGATTTTGGAGCCTACGAACCTTCAGTAGTTGTTCGAGACTCATCCTTCCACTGGAACTTTGATTCTCCAGTCACTTAGGAGAATTTTGTAGACTACGATCACTTGAACTTGTCGAGTCAAATTTGCCTTCATACTTCATACAGTCCCTACTGACGGGTTGACGAAGTGGGGGTTCCGCTACTACGGCCTTTCTTATGGCTTGTTGAGTAGACGGAGCTGCCAGCGATCCGGCCATATTTGGGCGTGTTGGATCCGACCTTTTACTCCCATTCGAACCTTAAGCTTCAGGCTGTCGAAAGACTTCAAGCTTCTTCGGCTCAATTTTGTAGAGTGTGTAGCCACAAAAGTCTCTTTCTTGACCTTTGAGTCTTTGTTTGTTGTAGAAGGTGTTGTCTCTATCTTTTGAAAGATCACCTGTATATGCTTTGAAAAAACAAGTATTTGTGTTCTTTAGCACAAAAGAATATTTGAATTGATAATTTTAAATATTTATTCGGGGATCTCGGCATGCAGCGCGATGTCGACCCGAATAAATATTTAAAATGCCCCCTGTCTCGCAGGGACATTTTAGAATGGAATTAACTTTGGAATATAAGGTTTTAAATATTCATTTGGGGATCTCGGCGTATAGCACGATGTCAACCCAAATGAATATTTAAAATGCCCCCTGTCTCGTAGGGACATTTCGGATAGGCTTTGTATCTTTGAGATTTTAAATATTTATTTGGGGATCTCGGCACGCAGCGCGATGTCGACCCAAATAAATATTTAAAATGCCCCCAGTCTGATGGAGGATTTTGAAATGCGTTCTTGATATACAAGAGAATTCCAAAATATAAGCAAACATGCATTGATAAATATGCATATAAAATTTTGATAGTTGCAAAATATATTAGTCATGAAATTCTTATGCATGATACTTCTTTAAATGTCGACCGTTGATAGGCGGCATAGGTCTCTGACCGTTCAGATCGATCAACTGATATGCTCCTCCTTGGTACACCTTCTCGATAACGAAGGGGCCTTCCCAATTGGATACAAATTTGCCACCAATTTTTCTGTGTGGGATGATTGGTCTTCTCAGCACCAGGACCAATTCTCCTTCCTGAAATGATCGAGGGCGCACCATACGATCGAATGATTTTGCCATTCTTCCTCGGTAGATTTCCAGGTTTTGTTGAGCTTGTAACCTGATTTCATCGAGTGCATCAAGCTCTTCCATTCTGAGACGGGCATTTTGTTCTTGAGTGAGATCATTCTGAACTGCTACCCGAAGTGATGGTAATTCGATCTCCAATGGTAATACGGCTTCAACACCGAACACCAATGAATAAGGAGTGGCTTTGGTTGGCGTCTTGTAGGTTGTACGGTATGCCCATAGTGCCTCTGCCATCTTCGTATGCCATTCTCTTTTGTTCTTTGTGAGGATCTTCTTCAACAATTTCACCAGCGTCTTGTTGAAGGCTTCCGCCAAGCCATTTGCTCTTGGATTGTATATGGATGAATATCGCCAATCGATTTTGTGTCGATCAACGAACTTGTAAATTTTTGTACTTTTGAATGCAGTACCATTGTCCGAGATTATGCGGCGTGGCACACCAAATCTGTAGACAACATTGTGGGTGAAAAAGTTGATCACATGTTCGGATGTGACCTCTCTGAATGGAGCCGCTTCTGCCCACTTGGAAAAGTAATCCGTCGCTGCTAGAATAAAACGGTGTCCCGCTGAAGACGGTGGATCTATTGGCCCGATTATGTCAGTACCCCAGCATTCAAATGGCCAGGACGCTATTGTTGGGTGTAGTGGATTTGGAGGCTGATGTATAACATCACCGTGAATTTGACATTCGTGGCACCTCTTAGCATGATCGATACAATCCTTGACCATAGTCGGCCAATAGTAACCCATCCTCTTGATTTTAGCGGCCATTTTGGGACCTGACTGATGTGCTCCGCAAAGCCCTTCGTGGATTTCTGATACCACTTTATCAGCTTCCTTGGTCCCTAGGCACCTTAGCCACATTTGATCAAAAGCTCGCTTGTATAGCATGTCATTGACAAATGCATATCGCAATGCCCTTTTTCGGATTTGTGCGGCTATAGACTTTTCCGTCGGGAGTTTGTTTTCCTTGAAGTAGTCAATGAATGGCTGTCTCCAATCATTTTCGACTTCAATCTCTAAACAATGCCACCACGATTCTGAAGCTTGACTAGCTTTATGTCTCTTGGCCACGTGATATTCTTCTGGATAATTCTCCATAACGATCTGATGGAGAGGTTGAGGGTCAACTGGAGTTTCATCCTGCTGACTTGAATCTGGAATTCCTTCTGCCCTCGGGAATTGTAATAGAGCGGGCTCCAAGATCCTACGAGTGTAAACTCCAATGAATATAGGCTTCTCCTCGTTGATGTTCGTCATTTCTTTGGCTAATTTGGCCAAACAATCTGCTTTAGCATTCTGTCCTCGAGGAACTCGAGCCATTTTGACATTTGGTACTTTTTTCAGAAGCTCGAGGGCTCGCCGGTGGTAATGAGCCAATTCGACTTTCCCAATCTTATAAATACCGAGGACCTGATTTATTATAAGCTGAGAATCACCAAAGATTTGGAGATGTTGGATTCTGACATCGATCGCAATCTCCAACCCTGCTAACAGAGCTTCGTATTCGGCTTCGTTGTTGGTCCGAGGTTCAGTCAAACTGAAAGAAAATCTCATTATGCCTCCCTCGGGTGCTACGAAAATGAGGCCAATTCCGGCTCGGGCTCTTGCAATATTTGGAGGTCGGACAGGTCTGATAGATGATGCCCCATCAAAGTACATCTCCCAGAACGGTAGCTTTTCATCCTCCTCGACCTGCATTATTTGTTCATCGGGCAAATCATCATTTAGTGGAGAATCGGCCGGGATCGGATGTGCAGCGAGGAAATCTGCCAAGGCCTGTCCTTTCACCGCCTTCTGTGGCATGTATATGATTTCAAACTGCAATAACAGTACTGCCCACCTGGCTAGACGACCTGTCAACGCTGGTCTTGTCATCAAGAACTTCAGCGGATCGATCTTTGATATCAGTGTGATTTTATGGGATAGCATATAGTGGCGGAGTTTCTGAACCGCGAAAATCAGCGCCAGACAATGCTTTTCAATTGGGGAATAACGGCTTTCTGCTCCAATCAACCTTCGACTGATGTAGTAGAGCGCATTTTCTTTGCCTTCTTCATTATTCTGGGCCAATAATGCTCCGAGGGACTCTTCTAGTGCAGCTGTGTACAATATGAGAGGCTTCCCCGGAATCGGCGCTGCGAGAATGGGAGGATTTAACAAGTATTTCTTGATACTATCAAACGCCTCCTGACATTCTGCGTCCCATTTGAAACGAACATCTTTCTTCATTAGTTTTGAAAATGGCTGGCATCTACCCGATAAATTTGATATGAATCTCCGAATGAAAGCCAGTTGTCCTTGCAGCGAGCGAAGCTGTCGAAGGTTCCTTGGTGGTGGCATTTCCGTGATTGCCTTAATTTTGTTGGGGTCGATCTCTATGCCTCGATGACGAACAACATACCCCAGGAATTTGCCGGAGGAGACCCCAAAAGCACATTTGAGAGGATTCATCTTCAGATCAAACTTTCTGATTCTCTCAAATATGATTCTGAGATCTTTTAAGTGATCATTTCGACCAAGGCTTTTAACAACAAGGTCATCTACATAACACTCGACCTTCTGATGTATCAAATCATCAAATATGTGAGTCATCGCCCGTTGGTAGGTGGCACCAGCGTTCTTCAGGCCAAAGGGCATGACTGTGTAGCAGAAAATCCCGATAGGCGTTCTGAACGATGTATGTTTTTCATCTTCTGGCGCCATTTTGATTTGATTGTATCCTGACGATCCATCCATAAAGGAGAACATGTCGTAGTTGGACGTATTGTCCACCAGGAGTTCGGATACGGGAAGTGGAAAATCATCTTTTGGGCACGCCTTGTTGAGGTCCCGAAAGTCAATACAGACACGAATTTGCCCGTTCTTCTTCTTCACTGGGACGATATTGGCAATCCAATCAGCATACTTTTCTTCTCGGATGAAGCCTGCCTCTATTAATTTCTTTGTTTCAGCAATCACTTGTTCTTCAATCTCCAATCTCATTCTCCTTGGAGCTTGCTTGACGGGTGCTACATCCGGTTTGATTGCTAATCTGTGAACTGCTACATCAGGGGATAAGCCAGGCATCTCAGCATATGTCCAGGCAAAGCAGTCCCTGAATTCACAGAGGAGCTCTTTTATTTCTTCTATTTGTTCTTCGGGTAGGAGAGAACTAATGAAGGTTGGGCGAGGATCTTCCTCAGTCCCCAAGTTGACTTCTTTTAGTTCATCCATAGTGGCTGCCTGTCCACCATCTTCAAGCTCTTCTGGTGCAGGCTCGGCTTCTAAGGGCTGCTCATCATAATCTTCAGCCTCGTATGTCTCTTCAGCATCACCCTCATCGGATTCAATTTCCATGCATGTGATTGCTTGACAAGTCTCTTTCCGGAGGAATTTTCTTTTGATGAATCCAATTCCTTTATATGCGTCTGTATCCTTCTGTCGTAACGGACGCGGACTCCTCCCATACCAGAGGCCCAAACTTGTACGAAGTTGTCGTTTGGTGGTAGGAATATTGACTTGCTTTCGTAGCATTCTCTGAATATTTTTGGTATTGAACCTAGGTAGCCTCGTAGGAAATAACTCGTCAGAATCGAGGATCATGCAATCCCAGTCATGATTCTCCTCTTCACGAACTCCCGTAGAATATAACACATTCTTTGGAATAGTCCCATTTCTACGGGGAGGCAGATAGAGGGTGGCGAGTTCTTCAACTTTATGCACCTCGCGCGGAATAATTTCTTTAAAATGTTGTAAAGGAACACGCGTGACTACGAGTATACTATCTGAAATTGATAGGCTGTCAATTCTTCTAGAGAACACATTCTGCACCGTGTTCATGTAAATGGAGTCGTAGTCATAATCATCATTTGAAAATTCAACATGCCTACTCCATTCATCTGTTGACTGGCACACTCTTCGAGATTTGGCAGGAGTATCCTCATCTTCATCTGTGTCACTTCCAAGATGAGGTACATGCTTCTTTCCTTTTGGAATGGTTGGCACTTTGGGAAGAGTCGGCACTGCCTTCTTTCTCCCCACTTGCTTCTTATCACCTTCCTGTTCAGGTCGCTTTATACTCTTCGAATTTGATGCTTTAGCTTCGAGAGAGCTCGAAGACTTTTGCTTCTTTGGCATGAAGTACCGTGCATCTTCATAAACTGTTGCTTCATGAACTGTGAAGGGTTGAATGTCACCAGAGATCCTGAACTCTTCTCCATCTTTGAGATACTTCATACACTGGTGTAGTGTTGACGGGACAATGCCATATTCATGCAACCAGGGACGACCTAGTAGCGCCTTGAATGAAGTATCCGCATCAATCACATGGAACTTAGCTTCTGTGTGGAGCTCTTCAAATACAAGAGGGAGCATGAATGATCCAAGTGTTTTCTGCCCTTTCTCATTGAAACCATGCACCATCAACTTATCTGGTCCGAGGTGTTCCACATCAAGGCAGAGGGATCTCAGTGCTTTCAAGCTTATCAGATTGACGGAGGATCCAGGATCGATTAGGATTCGACTGATAATCAGCTTATCGCTCTCTGCAGTAACATACAGAGGGCGATTATGGTCTGGAGTTCCGAGCATCATGTCCTCTTCAGAGAAAGTAATGAATGGCTCATTACGAGCTTGTAGAACCTCAGTCAAATTACGTTCAGCAAAATACGTCTCGTATCTTTCGGGATCTTTGAGAGCCTGAATCAGAGTCTCCCGAAGGTCTTTAGACATCACCAAAGCATCGTATATGCTGAGCTGTGCTGGAATTTTTCTTAGATGGGATAAGATATTATAATCTATCCCATTGGCTGAGGTGTTCTTTTTCTTGGGATCTTCAGGGATTATATTATCATTGATGACTATTTCTTTCTTCTTATCTTTATTGGAGACCCCTTTTTTCGGTGGAGGCGGTAGTACCTTGCCGCTTCTTAACTGCACTTGAGCAATCTCCTCCGGTTCAGAGTCATTTAACTGTACATTTTCTTCAGAATCAGCCATTGTTACATCTAGGGACTCATCTGTTGATTCAGAATCACCACCCTAGGTTTACATGTCCCATCCGAGATGCTATGCTAGGGTCTGATTCGTCTCCCTCTGGAAAATACAAATCCTCCTCCGAACTGTAATCCATTGACAAAACCATCATACAAGATTCAGAGGGTACTTCTTCTGTGTATTCCTCTTTTATCGGGATACTAGGCGCCACTGAGATGACCCGACATACTTCTTTTGGAAGACAATCTTCATCTCCTTCTTCAGCTTCATCTATTTTGAGCTCTGCCATGAAGTCAGCAAGCTTGATAGGTCGTCTCACAGTCTGGTAGTACTCATCCAAACTGTCAATAACCCTCTGAGTTGCAGTCTTTTTCTCCTTGGGCTTCTTCAATTTGGTCTTCCTCTTGGAGGATTTCACCTTTCCAGACTTTGAAGTACTAACTTGATTGGAAAACTGTTTTGAAGTAGAAGGTCGTACCTCCGGCAGTGCCTTCAAATCTATCATTGGCTCAATAGGAGACTTCCACTTTACACCTGAAACTCCTTCAAGCTGCTTCAACATTTTTACAGTCTTCTTGGAGATCGCAGTCTCCCACTGTTCTTCTTTAATTGGCTTCTTTTCTTTTCTTCTTTCTTCAACCAGGGGTACGGAAGAGGACGTGACTACCCGAGCTGATTCCTTTTTATGGTGAGACAATACATTGTCGGACAATGTGATCTCTCCCTTCTGATATTTTCTTTCAAGCCAATCCTTGAAGATGTAACAATCTTCAATAGGATGACTCAGCACCCGATGATATGGGTAGTAATTTGGGTCACCAGTGTGCTTCGACTCTTCGGGTCTCTTGCATTCAGGCAGTTCTAGACCCGATTTCAACACTTGTCGAAATAATTTGGCGACACTCTCCCTTTTGAATGAATATTCTTTATTCATTTTATCTTTGAGGGATTGGAACGTTCTATCACCAGTTCCTATTGCTCGTCTCTGGCCTCCAGCTTGATAAGTCCGTGGCTTATCATTTCCCCCTAGTATCAACTTTGGCTGGGGGTTGGGGTTGTAGGCCTGTTTAGACTTTTCTTGATATTGCATCGGCTGTTTGCCCTTGTCTACGTTGTAAATCACTTGATTTTCCCTGTCAGCTCTAGAGAAGAACGTAGAGTCGGCATCACCTCTTCTAGCACCTGGGGCCTTAGCCTTCTTGGGCTTATCAGAGTGATTTTCTGATTTGGAGAAATTCAGCTTTTCAAACTTAGCCACTCTATCGAGCAAGTCTTGAAATGTATTTATTGTAGCCATACACAGGAAGGGTTGCATCTTGTCATCAATGTTGCCCATTAACAACTGTACGGCATGCTCTTCTTCTAACTGCTGCTCACATTTCATGCTCAAATTTCGCCAGCGAGTGATATATTTAGTCACAGATTCTTCTCTTTTTCTCTTATCCAGAGCGAGATCAGCAATCGTGATCTTCTCAGTTGCACTAGCGAACCTCTTCACGAACATATTTTCTAATTCTGCGAAGGTCTTCACAGAATCATTTGGCAGTTCAGCGTACCATTCGAAAGCAGTTGCTGTCAAACTGCTGACGAATTGTCGGAAGAGTAGGGCATCATTTCCTCCTGTATTCCCACAGGTGGCTTTAAACTGTGCCAGATGCTGTCTGGGGTTGTTATTACCATTGAAAGTGTTGAACTTTGGAACCGAATACCCTTTCGGGTATGGTACTTGGTCGTATTCAGCAGGATACGGACGACCTTTGCCCACTAGTTTCTCTGCCTGATCAACAGCTATGATAGCCTTGATCCTTTCTGTGATAATCCCTTCCAATTGTGCAGCGGTCACAGGTTCAGAAGTACTTGCAACATTTTGTGGAGTGGGCTGACGGATCACATTATGAGCTTCGTGACCATCTTCAGGAGTGCCCCGTACTCCTGAGACTTGAGGCATTTGAAAGTTTGGAGGATCCGGAGGAGGATTGGGCATGGTTCCAACAGCAACAGTTCTCTGCATCATTTGCATCATTGCCCTCATCTGAGCCATCATCTCAGTCATTTTCTCATTTAACTGAGAGATTTCTCTATCTTTGGTTCTCATCTGTCGCTTCATATGTCTCTGCATGTCTGCAAGCGTGACATTCTCATCAGCGAAGGGATTCTCCTCGGCTTCTTCTCCTTCTTCTTCTGCTTGGGAGTGACCACCTCTGCCAGTGGTGGACCCAGCTTCACGACGACGGTGATAAACTCGCCTAATCGGGGTTGTTGATCGTCTTCATCTTCACCCTCATCATAATAGGTTTCCTCATTAACATTGGTGTGTCTCACCATATAGACAACTTCCATGTCCAGAGTATTATTTGTCTCTTGAATTTCTTCTTCTAAATTTTCATCTAGAAATTCATCAATGTTTTCTTCCCCTTCGAGGTATTCTTGTATGTTTTCGTCCTCTTCAAGGAATTTCTCTTCTTCAATGTTTTCTACCCCTTCCATATTTTGATCATCTATATTTTCCTCCAGTACTCGGATCTCCGAACGACGACGTCATTGGATTTCCGGCTCTTGATTAGGCACAGGTACTTCTTCAACCAGTGGACTGCGATCGAAGTTAGTCTCTTCCTTTGGAGGGGATGGAGGACGACGGGATCCCCGGAGGATTCTCCAAAGTGTCTACCGTCTGGAGGATTGTCATTATGGGTCCTTTTTGGGGCCCACTTCAGTCGTTGTTTGTAGACTTGGGCGGATCTCCGGGAAGCCTCACCAGATATCACGCCCAGATCAGTTCCTCTTTCTCTTCTTTCTTTTTCATTTCTTCGAGGCTTTGGCCTCCAGACTTGTTTTCCTTTCCACCGGGACCTTTCAGCGGTGGATTCCTGAACATATGGTTCAGGTGTCACACCCCGATGTTCACCGCGTGGGGTATATCTTCTTTCTCTTCTTTCCGCCACAGCAGATAGGCGTTCCCTTGGCGGAGTTCTTCTAGCCTCTATCATCTAAGGGTCGTTGGAACTTCTTCTTTTTCAGACCTTTCTCCTTTACAGTCTTCAGGACCCGATAGACCCGGGCTGAGAGAGTTTCAGGTTCCTTTCTCTTTGGAGGAGCTGGGACCTCCTGTCGTTGCTCCCAGAAAGACTTCTTCAGCTCACCAGTGGAGCTATTTCTTTCACCCATTTTAAATCAGAAAATTTGTTCCGAGTAGGAACATTGGCTTCAGGCACTTGGGCCGATAGATTGGAAGGGTGAACAGGGAGTTGTTGTTGCTGAGCTCGGAGCTCAGCATTCATCTTTCTCCTTTGTCTCCTTGTTGGCCTTCCTCCAGATGAAGGCTTCAGCATTGTACTCTCCAGGCGCAGATAACCTGGTTGGAGGGGTGTGGTGTTTGTAGTCACCACAGAGACTCTTCCACCATTCACAATTCTTCTGGTGGTCAGGACCTCGGGCTGTGATAGCCTCTCGAATACAGAAACTCTATCAGTAAAAGATCGTTGTGCTGGCAGATGCACACGACGGGTGACAGCTTCAGTAGAATGGGGCCTCCTGGCAGGCCTTTCAGCATTCCTTCCATTCACGGGAATGGCGGCAGTCCTTGCAACGACTGCAGGAAAATCAACACTACCAAATC